>MJUU01036929.1:82050-127798 GCA_002080025.1 Modiolus philippinarum | reverse complement strand
TTTTGTCTTTTATCAGCTTATTTATCACAAAGAGACATACATTCTTTTAAGTTTATACTGCAAAGGCCGTTCAAAATAAATTGTTTGTTTCTCAAGCACCACCCTCATCTGCAAAAGGGTGGCCACATCAAAACTTTTTATTTAATTTCCACCACCACTACCGAAACATTAAGTTGTGCCAATATCTTAGTTATTAAACTCATATATATCCAAAATTTGTCATTAAAGTAAAATCTAAATTAGATTCCAGTGACATCCAAGAAACAATAGAATAAAAAATAAAAACTGCCCATCCGCATCTAATTCAAAATAAAAAGGCTTGAAAAACGAACAATTTATTTTGAATGGCCAAATCAACTTATTTTTTTAGTTATTTATTTTTGGTTAATTAGAGGGGTGTCTCAATATAAATTTGCTTCAAACTTATCTTTGCCTCTTATTTACTTTCTCATGAATGAACAAAATTAAAATAAATGGTATGAAATTCATCCAAGTAATGTTTCCCAGAAATATAAAGTTGATTTATAGTTTGTTTACAAAATAATTTCAGAATCAGTCTAGAACCACACCAGGAACATTGAAATGTGCAACTGAGAAAGTTTTTCTCTCCAACTAAATAGATAGTCTTTTTTCCCCCAAGTTCAAATAATTATACATTCCTTACTATCTTAATAGAAAATTTTTAATGAGATACAAAGTCCCATCCCATCAATAAAATTAGGAAAAAAATTCTATAAAGTTCAAAGATCCATAAATTACTTCTCAAAAGGTGTTTTAAAGTATTGGGTAAAGGTACAAAAAGTTTATAATTTGGATACACTATATAACAAGATATGTCCAAAAATGTCCAAGAAAAGGGAAGGTGCATATGCATTTCCTATTAGAATGACCTTTGAACTTTAAAACATACTATGTTTCTCAACGAATTTGAGCACCTGATCTGTTTAATTGTTTAATCAAAAAGCTCACATATTAGTTAACCTTGAAACTTGAAACTAAATGCCCCACACGAGGCATGTTAGTACAATAATGCAAATCACTAGTAATTAACTTGAGATATAAAAATTTTGAAAAATTTAGTTACTATTCATTTATAGATACAGAATTTGAGTTACTTCCCTTAGATAGTATTAAGATGGTATGAGATATCAGCCGGACGGCAAAGTCTATAATGGCTGCGTTTCTCATGACCCGAGTCACGTGACTTTCATTGAAAAATGCGTGTCAGTAGAATTTCTCAGACACGTGTTCAAAAATCCTGACACAACACAAATCTTTGATGTTTAGAATTAAAGTTGTATAATGCTTTCACTCCCACATTATTATTGTTTCTGTTGATGTCACTAAAATGCCTTAAATAAATCTAGCTTCTTTGCTATTTAACAAAAAGTTTTCATCTGACCTAGTTTGCCGACGAGAGAAAAAGGCTAATATCTTCAATGTTACAATTAGAAACGAAAAATCCCTTTAGTATAAGCTGTATTTCAATATTCTCCAGCTTTCAATTCGTGAAATAAAGATATATATCGCGGATAACGAAATTGTGTCAGCTTTTTCGTACCGAACCGACGAATAAGGGGAATCCCCTCGTGATGTTTTAGCATTACGTGATTATTTTTATCGCAACTGCACCAGGAAGTAATGTTGACTAAAGCTTAAATAATAATAAAACAGCGAAGAAAATGTTTGTTTCTCATTTAATAACAGTATATAATGTCTTTTCAATTTCATGGAATAATATTTGATCTTCATTTCATATTATTAACGGCAATCTCAAAATAGATCAGGACGAGTCATGACCTCAATTTGACCTGGTTTTCACAAGTGCGATTATGGGCTTTTAAATAATTAATTCCTGAAATATTTCAAAGTTAAAATATTATATCGTTTTTCCTGTCCCAGGTACACATTTTCTATAACTTGTATTAATGGTCACTCGATTGTACAAGCTGTTTGATGCACAAGTGGTGAAAAAGGGGGGATGCTCATAATTATTGTTGCCATTTCTATTATTTAACAGAATACGATAAAGGTTAAATTAAACGAAAGAAAATAAGATTTAGGACCATTGGTAATGTGTAAAATATTTACAAACATATCAAAAGAAGTGAATACTTATTATTGCATGCTAAATAGGTGATGAACGACGACAAGACCACGCCTCAACACGTGGTTTTAAAAATCCCAAACCGAAAAAAAAAATTATTTCATATTTCTAAGTTGATAAGGTCAACTTTTTAAGACTCTAGTTGCATCATGGAACCTTAAAAAATATGTGTTTCGTGTAAACTTTACGTACATTTGGATATAAGCATATTATAAATCTACGAAAGTGGGAGGAGAAATCTAATTATCAATGCATGTTTTCAAACAAAGAGAACTCCGTAACCAAAACGAGAAACGGTCGGGACTTTTTTCCTATTAATAAAGCATATATCAAAGTTTGTTCGCGCCTGTTTTCAGGTATATTCATATGCGGTAACGCATTTGTGTCAGCTTTTCCGGCAAAGAATTTTAACCCTCCGCGTCGCCAAAATTTGTTTACGTTTTGAGAGGTCATGTTTGATGCGAAAGTTCATAGTAGTTTTATGATATTTGGGAATCATTTTTTGCCGAACACCTTCAGAAATGTATTAAGTTTTGTGGAAAATGATCTTTACTTCTATATTTATTGAATTTGTAAGTAAATAAGGGGTTTTCCAGAGACAGGTAAAATAAACAAATTGTTTGTCTGTTTAGCGCTACCTGGCGGTAATATTTTAATCAATTATCTCCACTTGTTTCTCTGGTCATGAGAAAGGCAGTTTTAATGGGAAAACCGATACTTTGCCGCCCGGCTGATAAATAATGATAATACATGTATCTCAGTTAAGTCCCTTATGTAATAATGGTCAAGCAAAATAATGCTATGAAATTATACTGAATGGATGTTGCACAAGCACCATACTTAAATGAAATGTATTGCTGACAAAAAAGCAGAATGAAGAAACATGGTCACTGATACATTATTATGATTAATGCAATGATTTTGTGTTATGAACTTGAACCTGATCATTGCCATGGCAACCAAATTCCAAACCTTTTTACAAAATTTTGAAACAAACTGAGCTACTCTTATTTCTATTTTCAATTAACCCCATGTACTATTACCAATCATGGTTTTAAAACAGAAATGTGCATTTCATATATGAAATAAAATTTTGATGAAAAAAAAATACTCTAATTATTAATTTAAAAAATATCAATGATGTGTTACTACCCTTTTAACATATTTTAAACTTCTTCAATTTTTATCCCCCCTTTTTATAACAAAACCGATTTAAAGCACCATGGTCCATTTTCAATCAAGTCATGTGACTGGACTGCTGTCATCTCATTGGTCTTTTCCCTTCAAGTCTTTATTGGAAGTGCTGCGTTTCATTGGAGAACTCTTGAATGTAACTGCCCAATAGAAGAAGTAGGATGTGGCAGTTAGCAGACAAAAGACCAGAAGGAACACCAGTCGACCTCCGGTAAACTTTGACATAAATATCAAGTCCAGTGCTATTGCTGAAAATAAAGAGAAGTATTTAACATTAAACATTTTGTCATTTCAAGAGGATCTGGAGAGCTGGTATCGCTCACCTGGACAATGGCTGACAGATGGTCAAAAAACAAAAAAAAAACAAAAACAAAAAAATATGTTAAAGGGTCTCATTTTCAACTACGTAAATAGACCTCTCTATAACTATGTTCCATCCTGCAGGTGCAGGACTTTCTCTGAAGGGGCCCTCTGAACAACTTTTACAACTAGGTTTATTTCTCAATGGCTCTGTAGTTTCAGAGGGAGAATATCTTTGAATGTATTTTACAGTGTCCTATGTATCTTTGATAAGGCAAGGACCTGCAAGACATTTTTTTGTTGACAGGAACCACTTGAGTCAGTTGTTACTAAGTATGGCTATAAATGGGAAATAATTGTTCAGCCGATTTATGAATGGTTTTGCCATTTGGTCCAATGTTGAACTTTGTTCCAGCTGGTAGCTGTTTAAGGGATGCAATCAGACAACTTTTTAATAAGGCCACATTCTTAGTTGACCTTTGCGACAAAAATTGGTTCTTATAGGCCAAGTATATACTGGTATAATTTTGTTGACTACATAAAAATTTAGCCGCAGTAGTCAACCAGAGGCCAAATACCGCTATGTAATAAAAGGATTGTAATGGACAAATCTGGAATATCAATAAAGGAAATCTGATAAAAAGTCAGGGAAAATCATCCCTGTATACACTGTGAAAGTACTATTGTTCGTGGGATTCCAATTTTCGTGGATTTTGTGGTTCGCTAAAACAACGAAAATAAGTTCCAAACGAAATTCATTTTCCTTTAGGGCAACAAAATAGTAACATTTATGAAAACCATGAAAATTGATATCCATTAATAAAAGTACTTCCATGGTACTTTCAGAGAAAATATCTTTTCCCCATATAAACTATGGGCTGTGAAGCTGTGGGACATAATTTGAAAGAGGGCCACTAAAATACAATTGTGACCATGAGTTTGGTTCCAATTGTCATAGTGGCTTAAGGAAGAATCTTTGAATGAAATAATTTTTTTCTGTTGTTCTGACGTTAAACTATGTTCACAGTTGGTTACCATCTTGTATAGGGGAGGACCTGCCAAACACAAATTTTGAAGGGAACCATGCAATGACTATTTTGACCAAGGTTTATATTGTCAGAGTGGATCTTTGAAGAAATTTTCAAACAGAGAGACAGATAATGGACACTAAGTGACGGCAAAAGCCCACCCTTGATAGGTGCATGAGCTAAAAATTATTTGAAGAAAAAGACAAAGTAAAAAGCCCATTTTGATCATTTTTTGTCCAAAAAATGACAAAAAAAATTGCATTTAAAATTTCCAGGTAATCTTTACCTGTACTGATAAATTATTGGTAAAATTAGGAAGAAAATAGCTTTATTTGGAAAGCAGGCTAGTTGTTTTGTTTTTAAATTTTCAGATTTTTCTATGATGTAAAAATATGTATAGATTTACTACTTTTTCCAGGAAATTATGACATGAAAGAAATCAACATCTTGAACAATTACATTATCAGAACTCTTCTGAAGAACTATACTCAGGACCCTCTTGAATTTACTATGGTGTTAAAGTGATTTTTTTCATTGCTAAAGACTTAGAATAACTTCAGAAAAAAATAATACCAACAATTTCAAATCAAAGTTTTTAATTGAGAGGATAGATTTTCTTTACTACTATGCAAATAGTGTTCAATATACTACAAGACATTATTTTATATTTCTGTATAATTTGCCATTCTTGACAGCAAGTTGTGGAGATGTACTTTGAAGAATTTCCAAGACATGGAAAAAAAACCTTGCTTTTTTGTAATCCTACTAATTGCACCCTCACTCCTTGAAATTTTTGTTAAAATGAAAAAATAATTTGTAAAGGTTCCTGAGGCTTAGTTTCTTTCTTAATGTATTCAAGACAATTGTGGAAGATATTAATAAAGATATTAATATGTAGAAAACACAGATATATAAAAACATTAGGACAGGTGTTCATATATATATAACATCTCTGTTGTAAAAAGTTCATGCAAAAACACTAATGAAAACATGTTCCATTGTATATTATTATACAATATTAGAATTATGTTACATGATGGTATGTAGAACTATATGCTATGTCACTATATGTCATCACTCTAAAAAATCTATGTCACACAGCTGTTAACAGAACTATTCTATGTCACAATTCTACTGGATAATTAAAATTGTCGTTCCTTATAGAAAAGAAGGTTGTCTTATAATTGAAATTTAACAGAAATTAACAAAAAGTCCAACATGGAGAAATTCTACTTTTACAACATACCCAAATGCTTGCTTGAATGTAAAAAACTACATATTGTGAGAAATAGATATATCTCTTTTATGCATAGCTGTAATTAAGCTGGTTTTTTGGTTCTTTTTGGATTTTTTCTACATATTTTTTTGCCAATAATGAACACAACAACTGAAAATGAACTTTGAGCACTAAATAATAAAATGCAATTAAAAAAAAATCTAAAAAAGTATTGCAGCAATTATGATACATCTGTGGAATAATGAAACAACCTCGTAATTTCAAGGGACACAACTCTGTGAAGACTTACCGTATTCGACCTTATTAGGGCCCCTGCCCATCAACGTATTTCAAAGTCAAAAAGCACAAGCGCCCCCACAAAACTCCCTAACTGCCAAAATCTACTTATCTTTATTTGCTGATGTACGAGTTTTGAGCATGTATATTATGGCCGTAATTTTAAGAAATAGAATGTTTACATACCTCCAACGACTCTTGAGTAACATATCTATCTATCCAGTCTGTGCCTTTAGCCACTAGCCCTATGCCCGAGACTAGTAAAATTAGTCTCCGGCTAGTAAAAATTTGAAGTCACTAGCCCGGTGGGCTAGTTAAAATTGTACCTTATTAACAAAGAATTTCCTAATTGAGTTCGGGCTAGTACAGCACAGGACCTTACTAGCCCCTTAGGGCTAGTGAATGAAAAAGTTTTTGGCACAGACTGTTTATCTATGGCGAATTCATGTGATTGATTACTAACTTGCTTGTTTCACCATGATTTTAACAACCGGAAGTTGAAGACGCATTATATAACTTACTAATGATAACAGTAGCGGACATGCATAAATTCCGGTTTTGGCCCCAGGACACAATTATTTTCCCCTATTTGTCTTTGTAAAAATAAACAAAAGTAAAGGCCAATAAAAAAAATCCCACCTGCTCTATCCTCGTGAGATTTGGCATACTTACATTACAGCTTAAGTGTGAAAAAAATACAAAAATCAGGAACTTTTCCCATTTCAGTTTCTTTTAAATTTCCCAGAACTGAGGGAACCCTCATTGGTAAAGATGGAGGGCTTAGGAATATAGCAATTTTTGCACTTAACCTAATTACTCCTTGTGCATTGATTTAAAATTAAATTCCGAATTTGAAATGTTTAATGTCTCTTCTTTCATTTGAACCCATAAAAAATTCTAAATATGTAGAATAAAGCAAAGAAAAATAAATAAAGAGAAATACACTATTTTTGTAGGATCTATATTCGTAGTAAACGATTATCAAAGGGACCTTATTGTGTTCTTGTATCTTTTGGCAATTCAATTTTGAATTTTCTAAGTGCCCTGGGCGTTTATTGGATTGAATACGGTACTTTCAAACCAAAACAAATTAGTCAACTAACAACTGACACCTATTTCATTACAAAGTTGAAAAAAATTAATTTTTTGAAAAAAATGGTCAAGGGGCACAACTCTGATGACTTACTTTTAAACCAAAACAAATTTGACTGATCGGCTGCATTTCATTTGCACACTTTTTTGGATTAGGTAGGATATCATTTGCGCACTTTTTTATATTTCATTTGCGCACAAACTTACTTTCACTTGTGCATTTTATCATTTTGCTATTTTTTAAACATATATCCAAAAGTTTAAATTAACAAAATTTAATATCTATAAAATTTCCACATCCTGATGATCTGTTCAGATTAATTTAGTTTGTAGTGGCTAAAACTAGTATTGTGGGGAGTTGTGTGCATTAAAATCTACTCAAATAATTATCGACTTATGTTTTCATTGGTTATGTAAATTTTCTTTGTTTGCCCTTCTTATATTTACTTCTGTTTTTACTATTACAACTGCAAACATGGAGTTTAACGAACAGAGGGAATAAAAGTCTACAGTTAGATGGATATACGTTCAGATATCACTCCAAATTGAAGAAAACAAATGACATCTCCTGGCACAGTAAAGTCATGCAAGACCAGTGTAATGACAGACTGTGGGTCAGCTGTAATTGTTTCCACAACAGGAGAACATATAACCATGATATTGACCAAAGAAAACTGGAGAGGAAAGTGATACGGACCAACTTAAAAAGGAAGGCAGAAAGTGAGGTGTCAGCCAAACTTATAAGAACTGAACAGCTTCAATCTGAAGGAGAACATCTAAATTGTTCTTTTTTTTTTTAGCTATATGATATATATGGTATAGAAATGTGCGAAAATGAATAAATGAAATGTGTGCAAATGAAGAAAAAAGTGCGCAAATGAAATACAAAAAGTGTGCAAATGAAATAAAAAAATGTGCGCAAATGATATGCAAAAGTGCGTAAATGAAATGCACAGGTCTGATCTTTAGTTGCATGAATGACAACTGACACACATTACATAGTTGAAAAAAAATCAAATTCGTGGTAAAAAATTGAAGTTTCAATCCGTGTTTACTTACTGTCAAAGGGACTGAGTTTGAGATTTTAACACTTTATCTACTAGTGACGCATATATTCGCTCTACTACCTAAGACTGTATTGATGTGCACCATGGCCCTCCATACATTTCAATTGCAAACTTTTTGTGCGTGTCCTGTAGCCTAATGGCAAATGTCAACAGCAATTATGTGTAGTAGTTTTTAAGAGCACTTTTGTAGTAATAACGGCTGTTGAAAGAGCTCCAGAAACAGAAAATTTAAAAAATCGTAAAATTTAAGGGAGGGTAGGCAACTTCAAAGATATTTCCGCTTGGGAAAAGAAGGTGAAAATGCTCGAACTTCGGTTGAATAATGTAGAAAGATGATTGAGAATAACAGACATATCACAATTTTAGGAACAATGTCCCACAGAAAGAAACTGCACCAAAATTCAGTGGAAAATAAGGAAATTGAGTGATTTTGACACTACCAGCTTTCCATATATTTCTCTGTCATGAACAATTCTTACGCTATTTATGTCAATGATTCAGAAATGAAAGTGGTGTTACAGGCTTAGCTACTGGCACGAAGAAAAGCCGGTTCGGCACCACTTCCGGTTCTCTGGGATGACTTTAGTACGAAAAAAAAAACATCAGAAACACCTTTTTTGGGTGGGGGTGGGCTGTTGCCCTTCACCCACCCTCTCCACCCCACCCCAATTTGCCTCCCATGCCGTCCTCCCCCAGCTCCTACTACTTGAACTTATTTCCTTTCAGCATCAACTTTATTCTGCCTCATCTCATTTGCATATAATTTGCATAAATTTGCAAAGAAATGGAAATACGACTTTCTAGAAAAAAGCTGTAGTAGACAAAGGGTTAAGATTAAAAACTTTCATACCAAATTTAAAGACATGCTTTATTCTGTTTACTATATTTTGAAAAATTTAAGGTCCCTTATACATCTTATACCCTCCCAACAGATAAAAAATGATACAAGTTTCATAGAAACTACCCAAATTCAAAGTTTTAAGACAGTACCTAATATCATTCACAAGTTAGAGGTAGGATAGTCAAAAGTCAAGAAAATTCTCATGTATCAAGAGTTTTAATTTTGATTTTTATACCAAGTATATATACAAACTTCTCCCATATGCACCCACCTAAAAAATGGCCATGAAAAATCAATTTTGCATGAACATACCATTTATTTCCACTGACCAAGTCAAATGGGACCTAACGTTACACCCTCTACCACATTTACTACCATAACAAATAGGAAAGTTTAAGTCAGTTAAACTCTCATGACACACATACTACTAAAAGAAAAGTTTGACAACTACACAACATGTAACACAATTAAACTGAAAACATAATTATAAAACAGTTCAATATTCATCAAAGAAAACATGGAAGTGTTATAATGCTTACAAAGAAATTTTGAACAGATATAAGGTACCAAGTTATACATGTTATATACAAGTAAATGATGAGTAAATTAAACAGTGTTGCACCCCTAAGACATCTTGACCTATCAGGGCTAAATCTGACAGACACAATCTTAGTAGAAGCTATCAAGACTAAATTTGGTTAAATGATTTCCATAGTTTTAAGGATTAAACATAATTCACCGGAAAAGGAAGTTAATTCTTGGCAAAATGGACAAAATATGATGTTTCACATCTGTCAGTCATAATGACGTCACAAACAAGAAGCTGTCAAATGACTATTCTGGTCAAAAATCAAACCTATCCCAGTCTGACTCAATTGCGTGATTAATTGTGCAACAATACAGTGTCTACCAACCTTGAGGTTTCCATTCCACATGCAAGGTTAAAGTTTTGGCTGACGAAGCTGATGCTGATATCAGGGATATGACAACAGCTCTCAGCACATTTGTTTGGGCGAGCTTAAAAATACTATAGTGCAAGTTATTGAAAGTTACTTTTTGATATTGTATGTTAAATGCGGATAACTGATAAAGTATAATATGTACAGTATAGATGAAGTATATTAAAGGATAGTGGGGGTATGGGTTGTGTTAATATATTATGTATTGCGTATCTCAATATTTTTATATATATATATATATTAGTTTATGTACATAGCAAGCATAAGGGTTTAATATGTATAGTGCAATGATTCCTATGTAACAGTCAGGGTATTTCTATTTATATAGTCAATATATGTAATAATTAAAAGAAAAACAATATTTAAATTTTTAAATTTTTTCAAGAAATGTATATATGATTAAGAAAAGACTTCCTTCCCAAAGACTGATCAAAATATGACTTTTCAGACTTTATTATTAACCATAGCAACAGAATTTAATGACAAATAGAAACAAACCGTGACTGTACATAACAATAGTGATGAGGAAATGCGTGTTATTAAGTGATAACAGAAATAGAATTTGTCCATGTGATTGTAAATAAAGAAAAACTAAGCGACTATTTTTAGAACATGGTTGGGGTACCTGCTGTCGGTAAAGTTTCCACTGATCTTTTGGTCGCCAATCCCTGGTCATTATCCAGTAGAAGTAACTACTTATACATATAGCGACTAGTCTAGTACACAATAGTAGAAGTCGTATAGCACAGAAACTGCTTGACAATGGCACACATATGGCTGAAACTACAAATACAACGAAACTAAAGCAAATATTGTTAAACAATGTCACTTTACAGCAAGGGTACAGCCAAATAAAATTAATGTTTATAAAACAATGTCACTTTACAGCAAGGATACAGCCAAATAAAATTAATGTTTAAATATATTGATATACAATGTCACTTTACAGCATGGAGAGAGCCAAATAAAATTAATGTTTATATATATATATATTGTTAAACAATGTCACTTTACAGCAAGGAGAGAGCCAAATAAAATTAATGTTTTTATATATCCAGAATTGTACCATTAGTTTATCAACAAAATGAAAATTCCATATATATTTATGACACTACTTTTCTGAAATATGTGTACCTATGACATCTAGAACAGAAACCCAAGCCATAGAAAAGTTTTCAAAATTATTTGTCCTGTAATATAATGATTTTCAAAAACTGATGATTACTGACAAACAAATTTTTGACAGTATAGTTTATAAAAGTCATATAGCATATACTTTTGTATCAGAAAATAAGTGGGAAATTTGCGTTTGTACATGATTAATGAAAAATATACTGTAAGGCAAGAGTTAGAGCAACTCCGGCAGTTTTTGACCACATATATTTTTGTGGGTATGACATCATGGGTGGGTTGATTGATTGATGTTTTACACCAACTTCAGCAATAGTTCAGCTTTATTCGTGGCAAGAACTGTTACTATACTGCACAATTATATGAACTGCAACATGTATATTACTAATGCACATATACACATTGTATCTTGAATTACTTTGAACTTTATAAGGTTCAGAGTCATCTTAAATAAATGGGCCATCAATCGACAGTTTTCAACCACTTTTTTTACCACCTACAGCTATTTTCAACCACTATGGGTACTTTTAAGTGCTCACTTAATACCAAGCTTTTTTTGTTTTGTTTTTGAAAGGGATTTAGGAATTGACTATGTTGCACTTTTGGATTTGAGGGGTTAAATTGTAGATTTGGATGTTGCAAAATGAATTTTCTGGGGACACAACAATTGAGCCCCAAACAGACATATGCGACAGTAAATTGCAGATGCAAATTTTAATATAAATATTTCTTTCTGGGACAAACTATTATCATGCTCTGCCAGTTTTTAAAACAAACTTAAATCGTATGAAAATGTAAACAAAGGCTGTAAGCAGATTTATATTTCAATATGACCTAGACTGGTCGAAATTAACCAAGACCTGTATATTTGCAAGAGTTATGTGTTTGATTGTTTCATGTTAATATCATGAAAAATATAACTACAGGCTCACATGAGCCTGTATCGCTCACCTGGTCACTGGTTTTATTCATTGTCACCTATAGACCACCCATTCATACTATAAATCAGTTCAACAGATGTTAATTTTCATTCGTGGATGAGGTACAAACTAAAAATCACAAACTTTGGAAGGGATCACCCAAAGACAGTTGTAACCAAGTTTGGTTCCAATTGGCTCAGTAGGTTCAGAGGAGAAGACATTTGAATGCATTTCCCATAGAGTCCCTATGTTAAACTGTGCTCCACGCTGGCAGCCATCTTGGATGAGGTACAAACGCAAAAATCACAAACTTTAAAGGGGACCATCCAAGGACTATTGTGACAAAATTTGGTCCCCATTGGCTCAGTGGTTTTAGAGGAGAAGATCTCTGAATGCATTTCCCATAGGGTCCTATGTTAAACTATCTTCCCCGCTGGTGGCCATCTTGGATGAGATGCGAACCTGCTGGACATATGTAGAAATTGTAGTTCTGGAAAACCTCAACACTTTTGCAATTNAATTTTGGCCCCTTTCAGCCCCTCATAGCTCCGAAACGGTAACAGCTACGCCAAATCTGTTGACATACTACTGAAAGCTTACATCAAGAGGAATCCAAAGAAAAAAATCCCATCGTCATCCAACGAAAAATAAAAATTTGAGGTTATCTGTAAATTTACAATTTTGGCCCCTTCAGCCCCTCATAGCTCGGAAACGGTAATAGCTACGCCAAATCCGTTGACACAGTCCTGAAAGCTTACATCAAGAGGAATCCAAAGAAAAAAATCCCATCGAAATCCGATGAAAAATAAAATTTTTTGGTTATCTGTAAATTTACGATTTTGGCCCCCTTCGGCCCCTCATAGCTGGGTAAGGAAACAAGTTACCAAAAATCTAAAAGTAGAGCGCTACAATAATTTTTCATTAGGAATCCTTTAGAAAAAATTGCATCAAAATCGGACTAAAAATAAAAAAATGAAATTTTTTAAATTTGCCCCTTTTGGGCCCCATTTATCTCGTGAACGGTACATGCCACGTGAAATCCTTTGGCATACTCCAGATTGAAAATTTTCTAAGGAGTTTACTGAAAGAAACCCCATCAAAATCCGATAAATAATAAAGATTCTACAGTCAAATATGTGAAAACAACTAATTTAACCCCTTTTGGCCCCTTATTCTAAAATGGGCGGGGCCAGGAACATAAAATTATAGCCCGGGCTAAAGCATGTGCCAAAAAACATCATACATGTACTAAAATTTGAAAATTATCTGTTCACTGGAACCAAAGTTATGCTGTCCACAGACACAAAAATACCCAATTTTACCCATTTTTGGCCCCTTTTTCTGAAACGGGTGGGGCCATAAACCCGAAATTAAAACCCGGGATAGCCATTATGCCAAGATACCACATACTGAAATATGAAGATGATCTGTCCACTAGAAACAAAGTTATGCTGGCCACAGACGCCGACGCTGACGACTGCGCCATAACATAATACGACCGCAAAATTTTTGCGGTCGTATAAAAAGGGAAATCCCGTATTTATATCGTCCAATCACATTGCTATGTAACATTGTCGCGTGACAACGTCATCGGCATCACTAAGAACAGAATTACTTCATCTAAAGAAAAGAAGATCAGCGAAAATGGTGCAAATATGCAAAGAGGAAGACACTTAAAATACGAAACAAGTCAGCGTAACACTGGTAAAGGCGTTCACACAATATTTTGGGAAAAAATCTCCCGACGGATGTCGACAACACATAGCGCAGAATCGTCGCACATTACACAGATGCAAGGAGTGAAAAGGCATTCATTTAAAAGACAGAAATCATCGATTATTTAGGATAAAAAAATTATTCTTTAAATAAAGTCTTTAAAGAACCTTCGCTTGTTACATTAAAATGTCAATTCACTCCCTTCTTCTCATTCTCCCACCAGTGACGAACAATGGAAAAATGGAAAAAAGCCGAAAACTCAGTGTTAGCTAGAATCTGTAAATTTCTGACAGTAAAGATAATAATAATGTTATATTTATTGTTTTACACATCCTCAAAATATTTTTTGAAAAGTATATATTTCATTTATTTTATGCAATGTCTAAAGCCTCTTTAATTCGACACCCATAGAAAATTTCTAGGTGTATAGTATAATACATAATAAAAAGAATTATTATGTATTTATCGGATAATAGAATAAAACAGTTACTGTCTTTAGTTTCGGTAAATATGCAGTGTTATTGACTTTTGGGAAAACAGATATTCACCTCGCCATGAGGCTCGATGAATATCTGTTTCCCCAAAAGTCAATAACACTGCACATTTACCTCAACAAAAGACAGTAACTGTATAATATTATTAGCACATTTAAAAATAAAGGGCTACGCCGAGTGCAGCATGATATGACTGCAGCATGTCGACCACTGGAATTTGAACAAGTGTAAACTAAAATGAATGTGGACACAGTAATTTGCTGGACACAATGAGGACCTTGACACATTAATTAACTGGACACAAACTAGTGAAAATTTAATCCCTTATTACTAGGATATTGTAAGAGCTCAAAAATTATGTTGACTACCATCAAGTAAAATCCAAAGAAAAAACTCAGATTGAAATTCAATGAAAAATAAAAGATTTCACATATTTTGAAATACTGCAATTTGGCCCCTTTGACCCATTATAGCTTGGAAACCAAAGAGCAACGCAAAATATACTGCCATATCACTGAAAGCTTACAATGAGAATAATCTAAACATAAAAATCCCATCAAAACCTAATGAAAAATAAAGACTTCACATATTTCTAATAATTGCAATTTGACCCCTTTGACCACTTTTAGCTCGGAAATGGTAAGAGCTACATCAAATCCATCGACATACTTCTTACAGCTTACATTGAGAGGAATCCAAAGAAAAAAATCCCATCAAAATCTGATGTAAAACAAATATTTTACATATTTCTAAAAATTACAACTTTGGCCACTTTGACCCCTAATAGCTCGGAAACGGTAAGAGCCACACAAAATCCGTTGACATACTACTGAAAGCCTAAAATGTGAGGAATCTAAAGAAAAAAATCCCATTGAAATGGGATGAAAAATAAAAATTTTAGGTATTCTGCATGTTTGCAATTTTTGCCCCGTTGGGCCCCTCAGAGGTTGGAAAAGAAACAAGTTATCAAAAATCTGATGGTGCAGCACTATGTTAATTTTTCATAAGGTATCTAATGCAAAAAACTGCATCAAAATCGGACTAAAAATAAAAAATAAAAATTTCTGAAATTTGCCCCCTTTGGGCCCATTTATCTCGTGAACGGTACATGCCGGGTGAAATCTGTTGCATACTACTGATTGGAAATTTCCTCACAAGGACACTGAAAGAAACCCCATCAAAATCCGATAAATATTAAAGATTCTACAGTAGAATATATGAAAACATCATTTCAACCCTTTTTGGCCCCTTTTTTAGAAACGGGTGGGGCCACAATGACCAAAACTATGCCAAGCCTTCCTTTTCTGCAAAGGAACATTGTGTTAAAATTTCATAAGGATTGGTCAACTGAAACTAAAGTTATTGACCAAAAAAAAGTGTCTACAGACAACGACGACGACGACAGCACCATACCATTATATGACCGCAAAAATTTTTGCGGTCGTATAAAAAAAAATTCTGACAAATAAGGTCAAAATCTTTTCCAATTGTGCAGTTTACCATTACCAGAATTGAACTTGACCTTTTGCCTTACCAATTGTATGAAGGGTGAAGTATATAATACTACACAACAACAAGAGACGTATGAGTTCTTTATCCACTGCCTTCACTGTATACCAAAATACTAAGGATAAACCTACAAAATAAAAACATATAGATCTTTATCCACCGCCTTCACATACCAAAATACCAAGGATAAACCTACAAAATAAAATAATATAGATCTTTATCCAAAGCCTTCACATACCAAAATACCAAGGATAAACCTACAAAATAAAAACATACAGATCTTTATCCACTGCCTTCACATACTAAAATACCAAGGATAAACCTACAAAATAAAAACATATAGATCTTTATCCAAAGCCTTCACATACCAAAATACCAAGGATAAACCTACAAAATAAAAACATACAGATCTTTATCCAAAGCCTTCACATACCAAAATACCAAGGATAAACCTACAAAATAAAAACATATAGATCTTTATCCAAAGCCTTCACATACCAAAATACCAAGGATAAACCTACAAAATAAAAACATATGGATCTTTATCCAAAGCCTTCACTGTATACCAAAATACCAACGATAAACCTTCAAAATAAAAACACATAGATCTTTATCCACCGCCTTCACTGTATACCAAAATACCAAGGATAAACCTACAAAATAAAAACATATAGATCTTTATCCAAAGCCTTCACATACCAAAATACCAAGGATAAACCTACAAAATAACAAGAGGAAAGCTGTCAGTGTGACAGCAAACCGGGTTTTCTTTTACATGGAAAGTATATCTTACACATGGGTTGACCCTAAATATCTGAAATGTACTTATAATTTTCATTAATTTTCAATGTTAAACCTTCCACCAAAGTAGCCTATTTCTGAAAGTTCACCTAGTTAGATTTTAATCAAAAAGGAAAATAAAAGTACTGTGCAGACCTCTGATACAGGTACAAATGATCTGCATAATAAAAACTTCCTGTCTCAAATACTGTAGGAGATTTTGCTCTGGACAAAGGGGGTACCCTATTGTTAAAAATTTGACATAAAAATGACTAAGTTCAACAACTAATATTTTTGACATAAATTATCAAAAATTTAAATCAAAGTACCATGCACACCTTTGATATATGTACATTTGATATGCAAAATTAAAACTTCCTGTCACAAATACTGTAGGAGATTTGCTCCGGACAAAGGGGGTACCCTATTGTTAAAAATTTGACGTAAAAATGACTAAGTTCAACAACTGATATTTTTGACATAAATTATCAAAAATCAAAATCAAAGTACCATGCACACCTTTGATATAGGTACAATTGATCTGCAAAATAAAAACTTCCTGTCTCAAATACTGTAGGAGATTTGCTCCGGACAAATGATGTACCCATTTGGCAGCCGCCCGCCATTTTCACCATTTTAATAACCGGATTTTTCACATGGAAAACCCGATTAAAAACATATAGATCTTTATCCAAAGCCTTCACATACCAAAATACCAAGGATAAACCTACAAATAAAAAAATATAGATCTTTATCCAAAGCCTTCACATACCAAAATACCAAGGATAAACCTACAAAATAAAAACATAGATCTTTATCCAAAGCCTTCACATACCAAAATACCAAGGATAAACCTTCAAATAAAAACACATAGATCTTTATCCAAAGCCTTCACATAACAAAATACCAAGGATAAACCTACAAAATAAAATCATATAGATCTTTATCCAAAGCCTTCACATACCAAAATAAAGACATTTCTTTATCAACTATTTCACTGCATACCAAAATATTAAGGATACACCTAAAAAATTAACAAGCACTCAAGAGGCTGTATCACTTACAGTACCTGGAATAATAGTCCTTTGATAAATTATGTTGGCTGATGACTGCTACTTATGATGAGGTATAAGATGATCAACTCTGCTTTTTAAAGGGGACCATCAATTGACTATTGCAACCAAGTTTTCATATAGTCTATAGTGGTTAAGATCAATAGGTTACCAGACCATATTTAAGATAACGGATATCTTCCACAAGTGTGAGAAATTCCGTCTTATCCCAAGTGAAGCGAGAGTAAAAGACGTAGAATTTCTCACACAAGTGGAAGATATCTCAATCTTTACATTCAGTCGAATGTAAGAACCTATTTCTTCTGTAAAATACAATGCTCAAACAGTGGGAAAGTAAAACTTAGCATTCCTTGCAAATTTTTCTACTGTGATGTCAAATTATTCTGAGAGATTATAATAGTACAACTGTGACAAAGAGCAAATGACAATGCTGGATTGGATGTTTAGCTTTGTGAGACAGCTAATTCACGTGACCCTGTCTTCTGCTATCTTACATGGGGATACTGCCCTAGATGAAAGCATATATATATAATGTAAAAATCTAAATGGTAATTTATAAAGATTTGTTTGGAACTAATTTTTGTTAAATCCCACATTTGACAAGAAGTTGCACCATTGGTGTCCAAGGGATATCCTCTTCTCTTTAATTCAAGTCAAAGTATATATTGTAACAATAATTCATAAAGGTTCCGTGGAGCCTAGTGTCTCGCCTGCTCACTCAACTGTCATTCTAATTTGGCCTATATTAAGATGTGGTTGCTAAGTAGAATTCCAAGAAACAACTGGTCTTTGAAAATTTCAGGAAATTTACCAAAATTGAAATTTATGAAATCTGACCATTGAAAACATTGTTTTTTGACTAAAATTTATAAAAACACATGGTTGAAAACAAGAATTTGTAACTACCTAGATAAAACCGTGATAGGGCGGCCTAAAAGTCCTAACTTAAAACAAGGTTTTTTTCAAGTTAGTTCAAGTTGTGGTATAAAAACAACTGTCTGTACTGTTTTCCAAATAGAGATACCAGTACACTTGCACCATATCTATCTGTTTCGTGTCATTAATTCCATGTAAAAATACATTAGCAAGAGATTAAATGAAGAGATATTCACAGAAAAAAGTATCAATTCTGGTATAATAGTTAAGGCAATGATTCATGACTTGAAATATCATGATTAATTTACAAAGATGCCCATATATAATTGTAAAACAATTACAAAAGTACCGGTACATGGATGGCAACGGGAGATAATTACAGGTCAACTACTAAATATTAGTGTAAATATGATACAACATTAATTTACTATGTGTATTAAGATGTCATAATAAATTCTAAGATTTGGTAATAAACAATGACAGAATATGAAGTAAATGGTAAACTAAGTAACATAACAAGATATAATATTCTGAATTCAGAGTCCTAACATCATTGAGCAATGCCATGCTTTGAGCAATGCCATGCTTTAGGCTATTTTTTTTATATTTTGATACAAATAAGCTGGAACAGCCAGACGGCAAAGTCTATAATTGCTGCGTTTCTCATGACCAGAGTCATGTGACTTCCATTGAAAAATGCGTGTCAGTAGAATTTCTCAGACACATGTTTTACTAGAGAATGTGTCTGTAAGCCACGGATGCTCCGCCAAAAGATTAATCACAAAGGATAACCTAATCATAAAATGAAAGTCAAAGCCACTTAATTGTCATTGATGTGGGCAGTACTCACCAATTCAATTAATTTGATGAAATATCATTGTCCTATAATGTGTTACAGTAGTTGTTGAGAAAATTGAACTTAAAGGCAAAACTTAACCAAATTCACCGAAGCATAAAATATAGGTCAAAGCCACCCAATTGTCAATGATTTGGGCAATACTCATCAAGGCAATTAATTTGATGAAACATCATTGTCTTATAATGTGTAGTTGTTGAGAAATGGACTTAAACGCAAAACTTAACCAGATTCACTCAAGCATGAAATATAGGATAAAGAGTCAAACTACCTAGTGAACTATGTAGTACTATCAAAGATCTATGTACTGAACTATTATCATTGTTCTACCTCTTACAGTTTCTGAGAAATGGACTTTAACGCAAAACTTAACCGGACGTACAGACCTACGGAAGGATGGACAAGGGTAACACTATATGTCCCTTTCACATTCGTAGGCGGGGCATAAAAATCCTGACACAACACAAATCTTCAATGTTTAGAATTAAAGCTGTATAACGCTTTCACTCCCACATTATTATTTTTTCTGTTGGTGTCACTAAAATGCCTTAAATAAATCTAGCTTCTTTGCTATTTAACAAAAAGTTTGGTGTGTTTTCATCTGACCTAGTAGATTGCCGACAAGAGAAAAAGACTGATATCTTAAATGTTACAATTAGAAACGAAAAATTCCTTTAGTATAAGCTGTATTTCAATATTCTCCAGCTTTCAATTCATGAAATAAAGATATATCGCGGATAACGAAATTGTGTCAGCTCTTTCGTACCAAACCGACCAATAAGGGGAATCCCCTCGTGATGTTTTAGCATTACGTGATTATTTTTATCGCAACTGCACCAGGAAGTAATGTTGACTAAAGCTTAAATAATAATAAAACAGCGAAGAAAATGTTTTTTTTCTCATTTAATAACAGTATATAATGTCTTTTGAATTTCATGGAATAATATTGGATCTTCATTTCATATTATTAATGACAATCTCAAAATAGATCAGGACGAGTCATGGCCTCAATTTGACCTAATTTTCATAAGTTCGATTATGGGCTTTTAAATAATTAATTCATGAAATATTTCAAAGTTAAAATATAATATCGTTTTTCCTGTCCCAGGTAAACATTTTCTATAACTTGTATTAATGGTCACTCGATTGTACAAGCTGTTTGATGCACAAGCGGTGAAAAAGGGGGATGCTCATAATTATTGTTGCCATTTCTATTATTAAACAAGATACGATAAAGGTTAAATTATATGAAAGAGAATAAGATTCTGGACAATTGGTAACATGTAAAATATTTTATCGCTAATTTGCTTGATTTTCAATTGTTTTCGAGCAACGATAATTCTATTATCACTGCACTGCGCTGATATGAACATATTATTGTCAATCTCTATGGAACGTTAGCAACAGCGTATTAATATCACGTCGTGTGATGTTTGGTGAAAAAAAATAATCCCATCAAAGAAAGCACTATATTTAACTAAAAATTACATGTTTAACCTAAAAAATATTTCAGTAGAAAAAGAAACATATATATTGTGTATATTAATAACAAAATTAGCGATAAAAATACTATTACTACTGTGAATTCATTTTTATTCGTGGGGTACCAATTTTCGTGGTTTTCGTGGGTGTCCCCAAACCACGAATTCAAATACTCAACGAAATGTGATTTCTTGTGCAAGTTTCAAACACAAATGAATGAACATAATGAAGGACCTGGTCAACGAAGGCCATAAACCTTGCACTTGTACCTGAGCCCAAATTAACTGAAATATCCAACAATAAGTAAATATGCATTCTCTTGAACCTTTAATAGCAGCAAAATAGTTAAAAATACTTTATTTCCAAGTGTTTCCCAGTTAACAAATTAGCGGTAACTGGCTTCCTGTTTTGTTTATCAATTATACTAAAGTGTTGATGTACAGTTAAGAAGTTTGGACAAGAAACATCTCAATTCAGTTTTTATATCATACTTTTAATTAAATTTTGAAAGTTTTAATTATGTTCTGCTGGAAAAGACATGTTAATTTTGCAATCAATACAGGTGTCTATTCATAAACACCGAATGGAGTACGGTTATGTCTGATGGTTACCTAATTACAAAATATCTACACATTACTATGAATTGTTAATTACAGGTGACACTTTAATTACAGGTACAGTTCGTTCTGAATTTTGGTGTTTTGACATCAATACTGAAGGTACTGAAGCCATGAATTTTATAATCTTTATTTTATAAATTTAAATTAATTTTTTTTTTCTTGGAACAAGAAGCAATCCACGAATTTACGTACACCACGAAATGTCCTTTTTTCTCCACCCACGAAAATTGGTACCCACGAAATTAAATGAATTCACAGTAATTTGTTTTGCTCGGATGGATTTCTCAGCTCGTATTGCATCTCGTGCTCTGCACTCGATGCAATACAAGCTGAGAATTCCATACTCGCAAAACAAATTACTAATAGTATATAATACAAACATATCAAAAGAAGTCAATACTTATTATTGCATGCTAAATAGGTTATGAACGGCAACAAGACCACGCCTCAACACTTGGTTTTAAAAATCCCAAAACGAAAAAAAATTATATTTCATATTTCTTAGTTGATTTGGTCAACTTTTTAAGACTCTAGTTGCATCATGGAACCTTAAATAAAGGGCTACGCAGAGCACAGCATGATACGACTGCAGCATGTTGTCCACTGAAATTTAAAAAAGTGTAATTTAAAGTGAGTATGGACATAGGAAAGAGCTTGACACAGTAATTAGATGGACACAATAAGGAGATTGACCCAGTAATTAGCTGGATACAAACTAGGGAAAATAAAAATTAGCCCTTATGACTCCTTATGATTCCTCTTTGACCCTTTATAGCTCGGAAACGGTAAGAGCTACGGCCAATCCATGGGCATACTGCTGAAAGCTTATATCAAGAGGAATCCAAAGAAAAAAATCCCATCAAAATCTTATCAAAAATAAAATTGCATATTATTTTGAAAAAAATGCAAATTTGGCCCCTTAGACCCATTTTAGCTAGGAAACAGTAAAACTTGCACCAAATCCGTTGACATATCACTGAAAGCTTATATCAAGAGGAATCCAAAGAAAAAAATCCCAACGAAATGCGATGAAAAATAAAAATTTTAGGTAATCTGCAAATTTGCAGTTTTGGCCCCTGTGAACCCTTATAGCACGGAAACGGTAAGAGCTCCGCCAAATTCGTTGACAAATTACTGAAAGCTTGTATCAAGATGAATCCAAAGAAAAAAATCCCATCGAAATCCAATGAAAAATAAAAATTTCTGGCAATCTGCAAATTTGCAGTTGTAGCCCCTTTGAACCCTTATAGCTTGGAAATGGTTAGAACTACGCCAAATCAGTTGACATAATACTGAAAGCTTACATCAAGAGGAATCTAAAGAAACTAGAGGTACTGCTGAACGCAGGAGGGCCCCGCAATAGGCAGTCACTTCCTTTGTACCAAATTATCAACATTTGTTTATGAAAATATTTTAAAAAAAAAGTTAAAAAGTATCGGCAAACAGGAAGTGGTGGCGTGGCAAACCTGAAAATACCTTACACGATACAACTAATCATCATGAAGCTTTACACCAAATATCAAATCATTCCCAGTTGTAGAGGCCAAAAAAACTTTGACGAAAATTATCATCCATAGAGTGGTATAATAAAAAGTTAGAATATCAGCAAACAGGAAGTAGTGGCACAGCAAACCTAAAAATTGCTTACACAGTACAACTCATCATCATAAAGCTTCAGACCAAATATGAAATCATTCCCACATGTAGAAACCCAGAAAACTTTGACGAAAAATTTTCTTCCATAGAGTGGTATAATAAAAAGTTAAAATTTTCGGCAAACAGGAAGTAGTGGCACGGCAAAACCTTAAAATTGCTTACACGGTACAACTCATCATCATAAAGCTTCAGACCACATATGAAATCACTCCCACATGTAGAAGCCCAGAAAACTTTGACGAAAAATTTTCATCCATAGAGTTGGTATAATAAAAAGTTAAAAGTATTGGCAAACAGGAAGTAGTGGCACAGCAAACCTAAAAAATTGCTTACATGGTACAACTCATCATCATAAAGCTTCAGACCAAATATGAAATCATTCCCACATGTAGAAACCCAGAAAACTTTGACGAAAAATTTTCATCCATAGAATGGTATAATAAAAAGTTAAAGTTTCGGCAAACAGTAAGTGGTGGCATGGCAAACCTAAAAATTGTTTACACGGAACAACTCATCATCATAAAGCTTCAGACTAAATATGAAATCATTCCCACATGTAGAAGCTCAGAAAACTTTGACGAAAAATTTTCATCCATAGAGTGGTATAATAAAACGTTAAAGTATCGGCAAACAGGAAGTAGTGGCACGGCAAACCTGAAAATTACTTACACGGTATAACTTATCACCATAAAGCTTCAGACCAAATATGAAATCATTCCCACATGTAGAAGCCCAGAAAACTTTGACGAAAAATTTCCATCCATAGAGTGGTATAATAAAAAGTTTAAGTATCGGCAAACAGGAAGTAGTGGTACAGCAAACCTGAAAACTGCTTACACGGTACAACTTATCATCATAAAGCTTCAGACCAAATATGAAATCATTCCCACATGTAGAAGCCCAGAAAACTTTGACCAAAAAAATTGTTGACAGACAGACGGACGGACAGACGGACGGACGGACGGACGGACAAAGTGAAAACTATAGGGCACCCGCATCTCGATGCAGGCCCTAATAAAAGAAAATGTGTCCATGGGACACGGATGCCCCCGCCATACAGATATCGGCAAAACAGAAATTAGATGAGTGACAGACCTGAAAAGAGGAGACAAGGTACAACTCATCATACCAAAGCTTCATACCAAATATCAAATCATTCCTGCATACACAAGCTGAGAAATCCTTGACGAAAAATTTCAATATATGGCTATAATGGGAAAAATTCATTGTTGTCGTCAAACAGGATGTAGATGAGTTACGGACTTGGAAAAGGGGAGACATGGTACAACTCATCATACTTAAGCTTCAGACCAAATATCAGATCATTACTGCATACACAAGCTGAGATATCCTTGACGAAAAATTTCAATATATGGCTATAATGGGAAAAATTCAAAGTTGTCGTCAAACAGGAAGTAGATGAGTTATGGACTTGGAAAGGGGAGACACGGTACAACTCATCATGCTACAGCTTCAGACCAAATATCAAATCATTACTGCATACACAAGCTGAGAAATCCTTGACGAAAATTTTCGGACGTACGTACGGACGTACAGACAGGGGTAAAACTTAATGCCCCCGTCTCCTAATGGCGGGGGCATAAAAATCCCATCGAAATTCGATGAAAAATAAAAATTTTAGGTTATCTGTAAATTTACAATTTTGGCCCCCTTCAGCCCCTCATAGCTCGGAAACGGTAGGAGCTATACCAAATCCGTTGACATACCTCTGAAAGCTTACATCAAGAGAAATCCAAGTAAAAAAATCCCATCAAAATCCAATGAAGAATAAAAATTTTAGGTTATCTGTAAATTTACAATTTTGGCCCCCTTCGCCCCCTCATAGCTCGGAAACGGTAAGAGCTACGCCATACCACTGAAAGCTTACATCAAGAGCAATCAACAGAAAAAAATCCCATGAAAAATAAAAATTGTAATTTATCTGTAAATTTACTATTTTGGCCCCCTTTCGGCCCCTCATAGCTGGGTAAGGAAACAAGTTACCAAAAATCTAATAGTGGAGCGCTATGATAATTTTTCATAAGGAATCCTTTGGAAAATATTGCATCAAAATCTGACTAAAAAAAAAATGAAATTTTTTAAATTTGCCCCTTTTGGGCCCCATTTATCTTGAGATATGTACGTACCAAGTGAAATCCGTTGGCATCTTTCAGATTGGAAATTTTCTAAGGAGTTTACTGAAAGAAACCCCATCAAAATCGGATAAATAATAAAGATTCTACAGTCAAATATGTGAAAATAACCAATTTAACCCCTTTTGGCCCCTTTTTCTAAAGCGAGTGGGGCCCGGAACATAAATTTATAGCCTGGGCTAATGCATAAGCCAAGAAACATCTTACTAAAATTTGAAAATGATCCGTTCACTGGAACCAAAGTTATGCTGTCCACAGACACAAAAATACCCAATTATACCCCTTTTTGGCCCCTTTTTCTGAAACAGGTGGGGCCATATACCCGAAATTAAAACCTGGATTGCCCTGATGCCAAGAAACCACATACTGAAATTTGAAGATGATCCGTCCATTAGAAACAAAGTTATGCTGGCCACAGACGCCGACGTCAACACCATACCATAATACGACCGCAAAATTTTTGCGGTCGTATAAAAATATATGTTTCATGTAAACTTTACGTACATTTGGATATAAGCTTGTTATAAATCTACGAAATTGGGAGGAGAAATCTAATAATCAATGCATGTTTTCAAACAAAGAGAACTCCGTAACCAAAACAAGAAAAGGTCTGGATTTTTTCCTATTAATAAAGCATGTATCAAAGTTTGTTCACGCCCATTTTCACTGAGGTATGTTCGTACGCGGTAACGCATTTGTCTCAGCTTTTCCACCAAAGAATTTTAACCCTACGCATCGCCAAAATTTGTTTACGTTTTGATAGGTCAAGTTTGATGCAAAAGTTCATAGTAGTTTTATGATATTTGGGAATCATTTTTTGCCAAACGCCTTCAGAAATACATTAAGTTTTGTGGAAAAATTATCGTTACTTCTATATTTATTGAATTTGTAAGTAAATAAAGAGTTTTCCAGAGAAAAGTAAATGTAAACAAATTGTTTGTCTGTAAAGCGCCACCTGGTGGTAATATTTTAATCAATTATCTCCACTTGTTTCTCTGGTCATGAGAAAGGCCGTTTTAATGGGAAAATCGATACCTTGCCGTCCCACTGAACAATGTTTCCCTGTGTTTTGTCTTGAGATTTACTTCCTCAGTGACTAATGCAGGACAGAGACATAAAATTGTAGAGATTGGCAAATCTACTATCATCCCATATTAATCACAATGATCATGATACAGCCACATCAGAACTTCTTAAACTACAATAATTGGACATTAGTATTCATGATTTTGAAATTTTACAGCATTTCATGTAAAAACGGCCTTAGTGAAAAAAATCTACTTACCTAATTTTTTTGTCTGATTTTCACAAAATTTATACCAATAAGGAGAGCTTTACAAACAGTTTCTTCCTATAATTTCATATAATTTTAGTGTAAAAGTTTTGATATTGTCACGATTTAAAGACAAGTATAAAATTTGGAGGTCATCATTTACTATATAATTTTTGCAAATTGTGAAGTAAAATATTTTACTGTGTATTAAATTGGGACAATAAGAAAACTACAGTACCCAAAATTATATGAAAATTATTGGAAGAAATGATTGTTAAGCTCTTTATAATGGTACAACTTTTATAAAATTTTGACAAAAAATAAGCTCTACAGAATTTTTTGAATGTTGACCGTTTTTATATGAAATGCACAGGAAAATTTCAAAATCATGAATACTTATGTCCCATGACTGTACCTTTTATTTAGTCGACATATTTATAAACCGAAAAAAGAATTGTTTTCCTTAATTATTTTATACTTTAGTTAAGAAAATTGAATAAAAATATTTATCAACAAATAAAAGAAAATGTGTCCATGTGGCACTTATGCCTCCGCCAGATAGTTCTTGGCAAGTAGGAAGTAAATGAGTGACAGACCTGAAAAAAGGAGAAATAGTACAAATCATCATACCAAAGCTTCAGACAAAATATCAAATCATTAATGCATATGCTAGTTGAGAAATCCTAGATGAAAATTCTGGGATGTAAGTACCGACGGACATAGGTACGTACATACAGACAAGGGAAAAACTTAATGTCCCCCATCGCCTAAAAAGATATTGACAAATAAAGCAGAGACATCTTGTGGATATCACACAAGTAAAACACTTGAAGATTGTGGTGTGCCTTGTTTACATTTGTAACTCCTCTTTTATTTCCATGGTTCCTAGTTATGAAATCTGAAAAGCATTTTACCTTGTTGGTAGAGTTTGATAGTTTTATATTTTTTCATATATCATCTAGATATTAGAGATTTATGTGTGATGTGAAAATTTTATCCAAGTCTCGATGGCCGCGAGATTTCACGAGAGAATTCGTAATGTTACTAATCTCTGTAATTATATGTCTCTGTGCAGGACAAACAAAATCATTGTTACTTTTCAATTGAAATCACAGGGAAGTCTAGATCATTCACCAACTGATAAATTAAACTTGTCATATTTCCGATTACTTTCTATATTTAAGAAGTTGGATATCCAAGACTTGCTGTTCCACTTGGTAAATTCAAAAGCCATTTGCCGACTTTTTGAACATCAGAGCGTTTATTGTTCTTTTTCCCTTAGCTTCATGTCTTGTTCTATCTCTTACCAAGACCAATTTGCCATTGTCCTCATAGCTTAAGGTAATAGGTATGTAAATAGCAAAGTTTCAAGGTTTCGATGAAATTTTACATGCAAGTGCATCAAATGAAGCTGATTTTCAATGTGAATATAATCGGTTTAGCTATTTTTATGTTTGAAATATGACCGATTGAAAAATAAATCAGTTATGTTGTTTTCATACAGAATTATCCATGTAAAACATACAGAAAAATAATATACTAATCATCTTTAAATTGTGTGTTTATGAAAGCGTATCCTACAATTTTTCTGCAAAGAGGATATGTTTTAAACATTGAGATTCCCATTTTAATGGTGTAAATTTTATATAGGGTCATCAAATTAACTTCTCCGGTATAAATAGTTGAACATAGAATAGCCAAGCCGAAAATGGATTTGTTCAATAAAACCTGCCGTCAAAATAGCGACGTCATCGATAAAAGTTATGATTCTAGGCGTGATTTGAAGGAAGCACATCTAATCAGCGATCTCTACCACGAAAATGAACTCGGTCACCCCATAAAAAAATTTTTATCAATAAAACCGAAATTTCTTTGGCAACAAAATATCAATTTTTCAGAAAAATTGTAGGATATAGTTTGAAACGACGATAATTTAAAGTGAAAATTTAAATTATTTTACGTTCATTCTTAAGCAAATTTATAACGTTCACTGGAAGAGGTGCTTATTTACGTACCTCTCAGCTTAAGTTAATAACGATATATGGGCAAGTTGAAACAAGCTGACACTATTACTTCTTTGTTCAGTCAATATATATAGTTACATAAGTCTTTGTCCACGTCTATTAGTTCATATTTATGATCACTACTATTCACTCAGTTTGACATAAATGACGTTGTCCTTTTAATTTGTCACAGAAGTATGTTGGTTAACCATTGTCTTGGAGCCTAATCTTTCTTGGAGTTGTCTCCAAATGTTTGATTGTTCAAAACATTGTTTTGTAATGTAATCCTATTTGATTACGTAATACCATCAACTCTTCTCCTATCAGACAGTAATAAAGTATTTCAACATTATGTAATCATCGTGTTAAATAGATTTCCACTCAATTTCTTCCTTCATTACATCTACATCTTACCACAGTCTTCAGATGTGTTAAAGTAAAGTGATATTGATGAGAACATTAACTTCAATATATATATTATAGTTTGACATATATCCTAAAATTACTTGTAATTTATATATCATTCTGGTAATATAACAAATATTGAATATGGCATACCTTGGCAGTTATATTTTCAAAGATTTGTTTTAATAAGTAAATATGATTTATTCTGCAGTTTCTAATTTGTTTGTAAAAGGGTTGGAATTTACATTTTATTCAAGTCTGATTATCTCCCCTTGATTATGCAAACACTTAGGGAAAAAGATCTAAAAGAATGAATGACACACAGACAGGGGGATTTCAAATTGCCGAATTTGATATATAATTTAAACTCACATATTAAAGTGATCCCATACAGTCATATTGGTAATACAATATCATTGTCTGCTGCCTATGGACAGAGATCTAATAGAATGACAGACAGACAGACAGACAGGGTTATTCTAGCTTGTCCCATTAAAATCAAGACTTACATATTAAAGTGATCCCATACAGCAGTATTCAATCTTTTCGGAAGCCGGGATGCAAGACATAATTTGTATGTTTCAGCAGAGTTGCGTCCCTTTTTAGGAGATGTATGTTTGAAACACTTGTAATTCACCTTCTAATGCCTATTGAAGAACATCGAGTGATCTGAGTAAAATGTTGGAATCCCATATTTTCTAAAAGAAATGTGTCAGCCCAGAAATGCATAAAGTTGTGTATTTTTCCCAAATAATAATACAAAATATTTAGAATGGATGTATAGTATCCACAACGTGCGATATTGTGATCCGATACAGAAAATGCCTTCCATCTTTGGACACCTCTAACTTTATCGATCAATTTTAAATGGCAGTCTGCAGATGTCCTGAAGTTACACCTCCTCCAAGGGGAGGTAAATATTGGAATATATACAAACTGCAAGTGCAGAATTGGTAATACAATATCATTGTCTGCTTCTCCTAATGTTGTTGATAACAGACAGACAAGGCACTTCTAATTTGCCCAATTTGATATATAAACTTACATATTAAAGTGATCCCATACAGCCATATTGGTAATATAATAGACATCTAATAGAATGACTGACACACAGACAGGGAGACAGGTTGATTCCAGCTTGCCCCATTATAGACTTACATATTAAAGTGATCCCATACAGCTGTATTGGTAATACAATAGAGATCTAATAGAATGACTGACACACAGACAGACAGACAGGTTGATTCCAGCTTGCCCCATTATAAAGACTTGCATATTAAAGTGATCCCATACAGCCGTATTGGTAATACAATAAAGATCTAATAGAATGACTGACACACAGACAGACAGACAAGTTGATTCCAGCTTGCCCCATTATAAAGACTTACATATTAAAGTGATCCCATACAGCCGTATTGGTAATACAATAGAGATCTAATAGAATGACTGACACACAGACAGACAGACGGGTTGATTCCAGCTTGCCTCATTATAAAGACTTACATATTAAAGTGATCCCATACAGCCGTATTGGTAATACAATATCATTATCTGCTTCTCCAAATGTGGTCTCAAACAAATGTGAAGGAAATATAAATGCCTGTAAAATATTACCATAAAATCAAAATTAGGTGTCATACCAGAATTTCTAAATAGTGATTTTAAAATGTAATTGTTTCAGTTATTAATATCTATCAAAGTTCACAAGTCAGTATAACACTTAATTTTATTTCATTGCCAAATTTTCTTTTCTTTTCAATTAATTGGCCAACTGTTTCTTTGTTGAGTTTGCCAATTTTTCAACAATGACAAATTAAAGCAGACATCTTAAACTTTAAGACAAGTACATGTACTTATAATTGTATAATTACTGACAATTGCGTATCCTGCATTGAATTAGCTACATAAGGTATTAAGTAATGAAAAATCACATGGTCAGAGGCTTTGTAAAATGAAACCTTCTATGTAATAAATGTTAAAGTTAGAAAAGAAAAGCTGAAATAAATTTGTCCATAATGTATATTTTCACTGAAAGTTAAGGCAAACTGAAACTAGAGGCTCAGAGACTGAGCCTGTATCGCTCACCTGACAAAGTGCTGCTATGCCATGCATGACCAAAAAAGATGTATTTTACCAATGAGGTCTAATGTTAAGCTATGTTGCTTGAATGGTTTCTGAGAGGATAATGAAAAGTATGGTTTTCACATACCGGGCTACAATGTTCAACTATGTTCTGCACTGGAGGCCATGTTTTTTGTAGGATCAAAATGAAATGAGCAAATTTTGTAAAGAACCTTCCCTTCATCATTCCTGTAAAGTTTGGTTGAATTTACTTCAGCAGTTTCAGAGGAGAAGATTAAAATGAGACTTTTCCCATAGGGTCCAATGTTGAACCATGTTCCGTGCTGGCAGCCATGTTTTTTGTCAGATCGAAAGGAAATGAGCAAGCTTTGTCAAGAACCTTTATTACATCATTCCTGTAAAGTTTGTTTGAATTTGCTTCAGCCATTTCAGAGCAGAAGATGACAGTGATTTTTCCCATAGGGTCCAATGTTAAACCAAAGTTCCGTGCTAGCAGCCATGTTTTTTATCTGATCGGAAACAAATGTGCAATCTTTGTAAAAGATCTTTCATACATCATTCCTGTAAAGTTTGGTTGAATTTGCTTCAGCTGTTTCAGAGCAGAATATGAAAATGTGATTTTCCCTTAGGGTCCAATGTAAAACAATGTTCCGTGCTGTCGGCCATGTTTTTTGTCGGATCGGAATAAAATGAGCAATGGTTGTTAAGGACCTTAAGTACATCATTCCTGTAAAGTTTGGTTGAATTTGCTTCATTGGTTTCAGAGCAGAAGATAAAAATGAGATTTTTCCCATAAGGTCCATTATTGAACCAAAGTTCTGCGCCATGTTTTTTGTCGGATCAGAACAAAATTAGCAATCTTTGTAAAGGACTTTCAATATTTCATTCCTGTAAAGTTTGGTTGAATCTGCTTCAGCCGTTTCAGAGGAGAAGATGAAAATGTGAAAAGTTTAATGGACGGAAGATGGACGCCAACTGATGGCAATAGCTCACACTGACCCTTTGGGTCAGATGAGCTAAAAAGCAAACATTCAAAATGTTGCGCTATGCCAAAAAAAAAAAAAAAAATGCCAAGTAAAAACAAGTGATACTATACAGTCAAACTTTGTTGAGTCTAACACCCAAAGGGACTGATGAAAACTAGAGGGGTGTTCGAGCTATTGAGATTGAACTATACATATACTTGAACAAAGAGACAACTGGACATAGGTAATCAAGGATTACAAAGTTCACCTTGTTATGGCACATGGTCGCAATTACCCCGTTTTACCTTCAATGATGACCTATCAGTTCAGTAAATTTTTAAACATGGTAAAATTGTTGTTCTACTTTATACAGTTACTGAGCTATGAACTCAGGCCTAAATTTAAATGTAAGTCACTTACATGGAAAATGTGGGTCAAAGTGACCTTTTATTGCCTGGATGATGACCTATCATCAGAGATGCATGATCCTACCATGTACAGTGACTAGGATCATCATGATCCTACCATGTACAGTGACTGGGATCATCCTGATCCTACCATGTACAGTGACTGGGATCATCATGATCCTACCATGTACAGTGACTGGGATCATCACGATACTACCATGTACAGTGACTAGGATCATCATGATCCTATCATGTACAGTGACTGTGATCATCATGATCCTATCATGTACAGTGACTGGGATCATCATGATCCTACCATGTACAGTGACTGGGATCATCATGATCCTACAATGTACAGTGACTGAGATCATCATGATCCTACCATGTACAGTGACTGGTATCTGAACTTGGATGTAAACTTGAAGTCACTCCAAGCTGAAAATGCTGAAATGACCTAATTTTGCCTGGATGCTGACCTATCAACAGAGATGCATGCACATGCAAGGTCAAATTTCCTACCATGCACAAAAACTGAGTTCTGACTTCCTGAGGTAAACTTGAATGTAAGTCACTAAAGCGGAAAATGTTGGTCAAAGTGACCTAATTTTGCCTGGATACTGACCTACCATCTCAGATGGATAGATGATCCTACTACCTATAGTTTATGCAAGCTATTCAAGATGAAAATATAGGTCCAAGTGACATGATTTTCCTTTGGGCTGTGTCTCCACTCAAGATGCACCTGCATGCAAAGTTTGATGATCCTACCCTGCATAGTTACTTCAATATACACAAAAATGCGGACGTATGACATGGACGCCAGGGGTACTCAATAAGTCCTCCTCAACGAATGAGGCAAACTAAACATTAGATTCAATACATTCATGGAGTTCAAGTTATTGAAGTTCAAGCTATCAAGTTCAACTGAATATATAAATGTAAAATGAAGATTACCTTAATGTGACAGAGGGGAGTCTTAATGACTTAAAACTTACCCACAATGCAATAACTGTAAATATGAAGGCAAGGAACAGCTGCCATATCTTCAGACCTGGAGGTAATCTTACATATAACTGATCACTGTGTCCCAATATCTGGCTCAACTGAAAGTAAACAGAAAGTCAATGTTAACTTGGTTAATAATGTCATACCCATAGTATAAAGGTGTATGCCCTGGTACATTGATATAAGACATTTAGTCCCACCTCTACTACATCTACTACATCTTTTTTCTCGTCTTAAGGTAATACATACGTAAATAGCAATGTTTCCGGATTTCCATAAAATTTTAAATGTAAGTGCATAAAATTAAGCTGGATATTAAAGTGTGTCCAAAAATGTTATTATGGAGAAAAAAATAACTTGTTTTTTCACATGTGTGAGTCAACAACAGACAGCACAATGAAAAATGTGAAATATACAACATTGCCATAATATCATTTAAACTATATTTCATAAAATTCATATTATGTACCCATCCAGCAGTTTTGGAAATCTATGAAATGTGAAGGACTCAGTTCGGTGAAACATACTTTAGAAAACCTTGAAATAAACCTACCACATGCACAACTTTGTTTTTTGTACATAAGATTAAACAAGAAAGAGAAAATGCTCCACTGCAATTATCCGATGTTTTTCATGTTGTGTTTATATTCAAGTTTTGGATAAAATCTAGCTACTCTGTTTGTGTCTGTAAGACACATATGATGCCCCTGCAGTTGCATATCAAACATGGACATCTACTTTCTAGGCACTTTGATAAACAAATTTCAAGAACTTTAATAACTCGCATATCTCAAACAGTCTATTGATATTACCAATCAGGTGTTATCCAGAAAAGACCTTTCAAATGCATACCTTTCAATAAAATGGCGAAGATCAACTATACCCCACAAAAAACACAAGTTAAGCCCTAAATTAAAATTGTGCACATTTTCAATCCATACCTAATCACTGTGTATGGTTGAATAAATGTAGCTTTAATATTGTGGGGAGAGTTAAATGGCCGAGTCCAACTATCCCCCACAATCACACATTTAGGCCAAAATCTTAACCTTGACAATATGCACATCTTCAAACCATGCCCAATCACTAAATGTAGCTTTAATACTGTAGGATTTGTCCGGAATAACAGTTCCAGATAGCACATTTCGATAAAATGGCCAAGTTCAACTACCCTTCACAATAAGAAATTTTGGCCAAAATCTTAACCATGACAATATGCACATCTTCAAACAATGCCTAATCACTGTGCAAAGTAAAATAAATGTAGCTTTAATATAGTGGGATGAGTTGTCCGGAATAACAGTTCAAGAACACACATTTCAATAAAATGGCCAAGTTCAACTTCCCCTAACAATCACAAATTTGGCCAAACTCTTAACCATGACAATATGCACATCTTCAATCCATGCCTGATCTCTGTGCAAAGTAAAATAAATGTAGCTTTAATATTGTGGGAGGAGTTGTCCAGAATATCAGTTCCAAACTGCACATTTCAATAAAATGGCCAAGTTCAACTACCTCCACAATCAAAAAATTTTGGCCAAAATCTAAACCATGACAATATGCACATCTTCAAACCATGCCTATCACTATGCAAAGTGAAATAATTGTAACGTTAATATTGTGGGAGGAGTTATATGGAATAGCAGCTTATTAGAGATGGGACAGACGGACGGACGGACATACGGATGGACGAGGGTAAAACAATATGCCCCACGACATTTCGTCGTGGCGGCATAAAAACTACATGAGATGTTGATGGACAAATCACTGTAGTCTCTATGTTCTTCGTAATGAATAAGTTTTTCACCTTTACATGAAAGTGAGTCGCTGAAAATTAATTTCTTCTTCTTAGGGTCAATAGGTCATCTGCCCATTCAATTTCTAATTACTTGTTTACTTGCATTAGAACTCTCATTTCTTTCCCTAACATGTCTATTATCCTTGATGCCAAATCACTAGAAGACTTCTATCATTTATTTTATTCCTAACAAGGGCTAAAAGTCCTTGACAGGTCATGACCTATCTGTGTAGAGAAGAATATTCCTGTCATTTCTAACAGAGATAAAATAGCAGGTTTCATCTGTTTTTGATCTTAATTAAGTTTGAATGGCCAATAGAGAACACCCAATTTACCTTCTTGTCAAACATGAGATGGAAATCAATGTTTTATACAATAGTAAGATAATTGGTGAGGATGATGGAATAGTTCTGCAAAAACAACATCAGATCTTGTCAAATAGATGTAGGATATCAATAATGACAACTTTATTACTGTACTTTTTAAACATGATTTATTTGTTTGTTTTTCCTGAGAATTGTTGAAATCAAATATTCTTGATTTTAGACTTGGTTCTGCTTTAAATAAAAATTGCTGAAGGCAGCTGGTATTCTTTTCTTTCATCAAAGAAATTGAGTTATCTTTTACATAACATCTGTATGCTCATATTCTGAATTAGTGTACTTCATAGAAATCAAATTATTTGTTACATAAATCTGTATACATTTTTTTATCCAGTTAGAGAACCAATTCGATCATTTGAAACTCATGCTCAAGTTATAGAAATTCTCTTCATACACAAACCAAATATTCATATGCACTTATGTGGTTATTTCCAAGCTTAATTAACCATAATTCACCATTGAAAAAAATATAATGGTAATATTGCAGACCCATACCAAACTTCCTGTAATTTTCAATGGATTCAAAATGTTCTTTTTTGGATTTACAAAAGATAACCAAACTGTAAAAGACACTAATCAATGACGTCATTATTATAATCTAAATAATAGATGTGATTCTGATACAGAAATTTTTACTGTAATAAAATCCTGTTTATTACAGTTATAATGATTTTTTTCAACAATCCCATATATTGCTTGACTATAATAATGATCTCGTCAATTGGCACTTGGTCGATTGTGAGATATTTATAAGGTTTTACTGTTGCACACATCTGTTTTTCATAAAACTCTATATGTAACAGTAAAATTTACAATTTAACCTCCCAAATTGGCTCTCTTAATTCTACAACACCTCTCTTTTATGCCAAGTCACATGTGTTATTTAATAGTCTCTCATAATGTGCATATCTAAATGTCTTCCCAATTCCAAATCTAAGATTTCCAAAATTTTAAAATTTAAATTTTTGGTTATGCTAAACAATAATAAACTAGAACTGTGCAATCAGAGAAGATGGCCATCCCACAAAAAATTATGGATATGTAAGAATATTGTTCAGCAAATTGACAAGACTATTAATCAAATATTCTTGAAATTCAATGTTTGTTCTGGAAATTCTATGCTTGAAAACATATGTTCTAATTAAAACAAATTCTTAAACTATGGCTTCAATGTAGAATTTCAAAAATACTGGTCTTTGACACTTTCAGGAAACATACGAAAACTGGAATCAAATATTTTTGAAATCTTAAATTAATGAAATTGTCTGTCCTAGTCAAAACAAATTCTAAAGTATTGTTGCTGAGTAAAATTTCCCAAAATAAGTGGTCTTTGAGACTTTCAGGTTTACAAAAGTTGGAACAGGAATCAAAATTGTAATTTAATATCTGATAATAATTATTATATAATAAATTATACTTTTGCTCTGGTAACACAATTATATACTTTGCTGAATTTTACATTCTCCTAACTATAGCAGGGTCCCAAGAACAGACAACATTATGGACTTGTATAGGGAAATTCTGTCAATTCTATTTTCTGATGTAGAATTCATTACTGTATTAAATCAGATTATATAGATAAAACTACCATCCAAATGTAAATCAAGGATTAACAGGGCTAAAGTTGATGTTCTTAATTCAATAATAACTATACTATTGGTCACTTATTTAGTCACGTTGCCATGGTTACCCGTCTGTGTTATGAAATTTTTGTAATCATGTTATCATTGTAGCACCTAAAATGATCAGTGTTATTTAATTTAGCTTCAGAGACTTATAAACAGTTAAAAGTACATAGAAATTATAGCCAGAACAACCAACACCACAGAGAGGGGGCCAGAGGTGGTCTCGTCCTGGAATCCTTACCTGATTTTTTTCTAAATCATGACATCCCTAACTTAACAAGAACTTAAAGGTGTGATGAAATCCTGGTTTCTGGAGCATTTATTTCAAGAAATTGTGCATACCGGGGCTTAAAAACTTCCAATCCTTTCATCCAGAAAAAGGCTGTCTCCCCCCACTATAGCCCTTTCTAGAAAATCTTTTCCTTATATCAGCTCTCCAGTCAATCAGAGGAAGATTCCACTTCCAGGTATTCATTTCTTATCCAGATTGAATAACTGGTAATGCATGCAGCATTCTTTAAGTGAGACCAGCAGGAGATAGACGAGTTTTATAAAACACATATACTGTAAATCATTTTTGATATTGCTAAATCTGCAAAAAAGGACTTTGTGCTGAAAAATCATATCAAATGTTATAAGTAAGTAATTTTTCCCAAAACATAGTGACATGTAAAATTTTCGTACCGTCTTAAGTTGTTGTTCAAATTTAAAATCACCAAGTTGGTGAAGCTATTAAATGATTAAGTTGCATCAAAATATTCATGACAGTTTTATGTTCGCTTCATCCCTTTAAGCCAAAATAACCCAAATAAACTGCTGCCAAAGTTTCCCTTTTTTACAGTAATGAGAAATTAACATGAAGATATAATTCCATGAAATAAAGTTGTAGATAAAATAAGTTGGTTTTCAAGATCTGATAATAAATAATTAAATGTCTTCTGAGCAAACTGAAAATTTGATGAATTGACTTTGCAAAGACCTTTGATGGACTTGTGTATAGTGTGATTATGAGCTAATTGTTTTAGTTGTGAACAATCACCGTTATTGTCATCTGTCATGACATCAAACTGTCTGATCAGACAAATTGTTTGGATTTGTCAGATGCATTATTGACGCCATTCCTTTATACAATAATCTTATAAATTTATAGGAATATCTCCTTTGTGAAAACTCAAAATTCTGTCCTTGGCTATATAGGCTTTACTTTTGATATCTTATGGATATTTGTTCTCTATCAACCCTTTCATATGGTTTGAACTGTGAGGATAACCTGTGAGACACATTTAAAGGGAGCCATTTATGGGTTATTTTGAGCAAGTTTGTTTTTAATTGGCTAAATAATTTCAGACTAGATCTTAGATTGATAAGTTTACTACCAAAGATGGACTTTAACTGATGATGCACTAAAAAGTAGGTGTGCTTGCATTAAGAATGATTGGTAGAAAAGGCCACTTCTATATAGCCCAAAACTGAATTCAGCATGTCCTGATCTCATTTGAATAAACGATGAAAGGATAACTTTTTCAGAAGTGTGCTTTGTTTCAGTTTAAATACTAAAACAATGATTATAGAGACAAGTACCTGTATATTGTGACTTCAAATTATTCCAGAGCACCTGTTGATACAGTGTGATAGAGGTTCACACTATTGTTAATGTTTGGGGAGTTCATGTTCAGCTTTGACTTGTATTTATATGAATTACATTTACACTGCCATGTTTTTGAACTTAGAATTTTGACATTTCATCTTCACTTTTCTATTCATTTGCCAATTTGTTTGTTGTTGTTTTGTCGTTTGTTGTAAGGTTTGGTAGTATCAAAGATTTTCATCTTATTTCACTTCATCCAACCTCACCTTTGACCTGTGGACATCACCATCGTCTGTTTCACCAACCCCCAATAACTTCCTGGTTTTCAGTCGACTATGGAGATCACCACTACTGTGTTTTCTGAAATAAGAAAAGTAGAATATTCATTATATTAGTTTAGTTAATTGTATGATTGATCAAATCAGACTTAACCTCACTTTCAGCAGTTGGCCTGAAATATCAAAATAAACAGAATATATCAGCTGCAGAGGATAGGAATGATATCTAGATCAAACTTTTGTCACAAACAAGTTGAGTGTACCCCATTCTTACATCTTTTCTAGACAAGATGACCTTTTTTTAAGTATGGCATGGAGTCATGTTGTAGTACTAGTAGTCATGCAGTGATTAAACAGGTACATGTGTACAAACATGTCTTGACCGTAAGACCATATCCATGTCCTGGTTAAATTGGTTATTGAAATTGTATTTTTTTTTTCAGACTGTATAGATTAAGGGATTCAGAATGTTTGTACTAACTAGATTTTACATGCATTTTATTTCTATTTTTACTTTTATTTTTTAAATTTACATCAATATTAATATAATATCCTTTTTGTTCATTTACTGCAATGTTAAAATGACATCTTTATATATACTCACTAACTATTTGCAATTCAGTTACAACAATTAAATGTAAAGTAAAGGCTAGCTATTCCTTGCAAAAACATATTATTGAAAATATTCTCCATAAAATACAATTAATAATGGATAGTTAAGGAGAGAGTTCTGTTGGAAAAAATTCCAATTATGTATTTTAAGTGGTGTTATAGAAAACACTACAATCAAAATGCCTTCATGTTTACAGGCATCTATGAGAGGAGGGAACCGGAAATATAAACAAATAGAAGTCAAAAGTGATACAAATTAAGTGTTTATAATTTTTCTACAAGTGCAGGCCAGACAAACACTGGACTGTCAGAGGCAACATTTACACATTGTAATCTATAATACCTATAATCTACATTTTATAAAAGAATCTGAGCAACAGAGTCACAAATATTTACTATTCTTATTTCTTAATTACATTCTGATAAGATGATTTTCCATTTTGATTATTATAATACTTTTTAAAAGAGAAAAATATGTACGTACCCAAAAAGCAAAATCCAAACACGATTCATCACTTTAAATTTTAATCCAGAAATTGTCTTTACTAGTTATCGTCAAGCTTGCTTGCTCTAAGCCTATGTTATACCACAATTATTGGACAAACTACCACTGGGCTACAGATTTCATCAATATTTAAAAATAAAACTCTATTTGTTCCATGCATTCTATCAAAACAAAATCTTTTTTCGTTTATTACTTTTATTATAAACCATCCTGCAAATTAGCCAATTTACGCAGCTTTTGAAAACTTAAGCTTTATTCCAGCAGTCAGCATCACTTTGTTTTCCTAATAGACATTCTTACTTTGTGTACTTCACAAGTTGTAATTTTTCAATGATTTTATCAAAATTAAACATTTGTTAATTTAATACAAGTTTTTGTATCAGCTTAGAAATCATCAATTTATAACTACCTGAATTTGTATTTTCATGAAAATCACAAAAAGATAATTTTTCAAACATTTTTTTTTTACTCTGAACCAACTTTCATTAGAGGGGGCTTTTTTGCAAGTTGTGAGGAAAACAAACTATTGCAAAAATAAATCATTTCAAAAATGACCCAAGATGATGATTGGCAGAAAAAAGTCTTAGCAAATATCAGAATATTACCAGTACATGTATTTGGTCTACAGTACTCGAAAAATTGAAAAGTGCCTAAAAATGCATACTTCATTCATTACTATCTCATAAATTAAAAAAAAAATTCTACCATTCAGAAAAATCATAAAAAAATCTATTAAAATAAACATATAGAAATACCTGAAAAGTAATTTCCAAACTTGGTCCATAAATTACTTCTCAATCCTCAAAGAATTGAAAAAGAGTAGAAAACACAGAAATTATACAAAACAATCTGTTTTTATACAAAGTAAAACGATTATATGGCACTGTTTAGACAAAAGGTAACAAGTTTGTCGACAATAAAAATCAGAAATCATGTAATGGAAAGGTTTCCTCCAAGTTATTTTCCGGAATTATGGCAAATCAATGAAATTAATCAAAATGGATCAACTCCTGACCAAGCATGGAATCACAAAGACAAATCTCATTGTTCCGACAATTTCCTGACGATTCTTTACCAATGCTGACATTGTGTTTTCCTTGTCTTTATGGTGTTATTTTTGACTTCCAATCAGTTAACATGATAAATATAAAGACTTTGGTCTTATAATACAATAAAAGTTAGCCAAACAAATAAATTCCACCATGTTATTTGTTATTGCATGACACAAGTATCTCAAAGAAGACCAACACAAAACCAATTCCAATTATCTTCAACGAAAAATATTCTTTTTTGTAGATTTTAGTAATGGATCTATTGTCATCAATGGAATTTTATTTGCCTTGTTAGATCTGGAATTGACTTTTCTTTTTAGTGGTTTTATTTTAATGCTTTGACTGCCACTGCTTGTTGTCAGATATTAACTGGCAAGCAGTTCTACAATACTAAAAATTTAATTGCGATTCCAGATTCACTGGCAAAAATGAGGTTTTAACTGTTCTGATCTTCAGATTTTGTGCTTAATTAACTTATTGGCTTGTATTGCAACTTTTTTTTATAAGGCTAAATCATTTGCCATTAAACAGCAAATTTTTTTTTTTTACCTTTTTGGGGTAATTTACTTTATAATTTTTGGAATTTCTAGCACCATTTTGGCATTTTTTGTCCTCTCTCAGTAATCAGATGTCATATTGTCTCAGTCAATATAATTTTGCTAACAGAAATCTATCTTCAGATAAATCAGTTACAAGTAATATTGAAAATTTCAACACTATCAAAGCCTCTCTCAAGTACATTCAATTGTAGCCTCATTAGTGAACCAATCAATTCTACAATCATTACTGTAGAAACAAATGGGTCTTATGAGAAAAGGTCTCTTACATGACAACATACAAAGCTTTGATGGTATCTCAGTCACTGTTTTCTAACATTGATACGTAGCACTATCAATCACATATTGGTACATATGATATACATTTTGAAGAATAAAAGTACATGTATAAGTGACCTTTTGTAAGCTTACAGAGAGGGGAGGCGGGTGTTTTTCAAGAGTGGAGTTGGAAGTTTTTAAGCTTGGATATTCAAGATTTCTGTAATTTAAGCTCTGGATTTGGGGAATTAAAACACTAGTAATCAGGATTTGATCACTTTTTAAGTTCCTTTGTAATGATACTGTCCTACGTTTACGGATTTTCCTTATGGGTCTTTCCCTCTTATTGCTTTGGACTTTTGTTGTCACTTTTATTTGTAGTTTTGGATTTCGGGATGTAGTGAAAATAAAGTTGGGATTCCGGGATGAGACCCCTCTACTGTAAGTGACAAAGAAACTGCTGACAGAAAACAATAAGTGGTGGAAAAACGATGAATCCTTTCTCATTATATTGTATTATCATAGGGATGCAGATATTCTGCAAACTATCTTAGTTTTCATATCTTACAAATAACTAAGTTGTACCATAGCTGATAAAAGGAAGCATGAATCCATGAACTCTGTTCCCATATGGTAACTTTAAAATGGTTTATCTGCGACCTACTAGATATAGCAGTTCATCGAAGGAGAAGTGTTGATCAAGACTATGCCTTCTAAATTGCATGGCATTCGTGGAAAATATAAATGTTTGCTCATTAAAGATTTAGGTTAAACATGGAAAAAAATAAGAAGTGCTACTTAATTAATTTCAACTACAGTGACATCTTTTACTAATGTAAGACTTATTTTATGGTTTGCAAGGCTGAGCTCAAGCATTAATGGAGACAAAATTTTGTACATGCAAAAAATACAATTCCAATTTTCGATCTTATTTCATAAAAAATTTAAACACATTTTTAAGAAAACATTGGAACTGCTTTGCCACCGCGTACAACCGTTACCGCGGGAGAGTCGTCAAAAGGACAGGGAGAGTCGACTTTAACGAAGGGGAGAGTCGTTTTCTCTCGCTTCGGAGCAGACACACTGGTAAGAAATGAGAATTTGCGCTAATTTATAATGTTCAGGTGTACATAATAAGTAAAGCACGGAACATTACGATAAGTTTGGAATATATTCACGTCAAATTTACTCACCAAATGCCTGTAGATTTCTCAAACACTCTGACCAATTTCCACAATTTGATATTTTTTCTGCATCCTGATCTTTCGAGGCTTGTTTTCTCAATGAAAACACACGTTCTCGTTACCATACATACATACGCAAGTTAGCCCGCTGAAAATCTACATGAAACACCCAAGATCTGCTGAAGAATATTGATATGAAAGAATTTCAGGTCAATATTTGGATCGGCGTGGCTGTAACGCAGGGGAGAGTCGTTTCATATTTTATGAGAAAGCAGGGGAGAGTCGTCCGTGTCTATTAATCTTGCACAATCAACCACAATGATATATAAATATTCTCATACATTTGATCTATGACAAGCAATTAAACATCATAAAGACCAGAAACAATACGAAGAAAACGATCCCATGTTACATACTACAAATATAAAAATAATCAAATAAATTAGATAATTATTTCAATATGATTGTCATGTGCTATTTGTTCCTTCATAATATTTGTTCCAAAAGAATAAATATATATAAAATATTTGTTACTAATACTTGTTCCAAAAGGAAGAAATATTATGCCAATGTTTATAATATTTATTCCAAAGCAACTTCTGTTATGCGGAACAAATATACGTTGACACATTATCGTCCTGGGGTCACTATTTAAAAAGTAGGCATGGTATTTTTTCCTCAAACTGTTTAATTGATTTGCAAACTTTCAGATTATATGGTAAGCTTTTCCAAATTTGTGAATCAGAATCTTCAAAGAATTTGTTTTTGGTTTCGGTAAAATTAACATACTGTTAATTTTGGAACGTAAACCATCAGTAGTGTTATTAACAAAATGAGCATTTTCATGCAAATACGAAGGCACCATATTATTTAGTGACTTATACATACACAAGAAAAGCTTTTTTATTGTAAAATATCTTTTCAATATCCAACCATTTTAAAGAATCAAATAGCAAAGAAAAGGTGTCTAATATAACTCTTGCTAATCTTTATTTGTCTGTTCTATTTTTAATCCCATTTGTGTTACAATTTCCCCAAATTATACAACAATTATCAAGATGAGGTAATATATGAGAATTAAAATATATAATTTAAATTCGTACATGCATTGGCAAATATTTACGAATTTTTTAAAGTAAATTGACAATATTCGAGATACTTTATTGATTTGATCTGTCCATAACAATTACTATCAATAATCAGGCCTAATAATTTTTTAGATGTCACATGGTCAACCCTTTCATTCTATATAAAAGTGATAAAATAAAAAAAAACTCTTGATCTTATTGTCATTGCTTCACATTTTGCATGTTGATATCAAGATTCATACTATTTTCTGAGCACAAATTTTCAATGAAATCAAATTTTTTTGTAGCTCATTAATAGTATTTAATTTATATAGTTACTTTTTGCATGTAAAGTAGAATCCTCTACAAATAAATTCAAAAAGGACCTTCTATGTTCAAATGTAAATCATTAACATATAACATAAATAAAAAGGACCAAAAATTTACCCCTGTAGTAGAATCATCTGCATATAAATTCAAGGAAGAATATTCTATGTTCAAAGGCAAATGATTACATTTAATATAAATAGCATAGGACAAAAAGTTTACCCCTGTCGTACACCAGTTTTAATGCACTAAACATTAGATATAGAATTTCGAATACTAACTTTTTGTATTCTCTGTGTCAATTATGACTTTAACCATTTCAAAGGTATTTTGTACATTATATATTTCCAATTTTCCCGTGAAATAGCAAATAGCAAACACAAAAACAAAAAAAAATACACAAAAAAAAAACAACAAAAACAACAAAAACAAACCAAAAACAAAAACAAAAACAAAACAAAAAAAACAAACCTGTTAAGTCTCGAAATATTTCCTATAAATATAACCATTATCAAAATCCAATAATCAATGCTTCACATTTTGCAGAATTAAGCTTCATACTATTTTCTGAGCACCATTTTTCAATCAAATCAATATCTTTTTGTAGCCTATTAATAGCATTTTATTTACATCATTACTTTTTGCATGTAAAATAGAGTCCTCTATAAGTAAATAAAAAAAAAGAATCTTCTATGATTAAAGGTAAATCATTAACATATAATCTAAATAACAAAGGAACCAAAATTGAACCCTGTAGTAGAATCATCTGCATAGAAATTCGAGGGAGAATCTTCTGTGTTCCAAGGCAAATCATTAACATATAATATAAAAAACAAGGGACCAAAAATTGACCTCTGTCGTACACCAGTTTTAACATCAGATATAAATTTCTAATTCTATGTTTTTGTAATTTCTGCGTCAAATATGACTTGAACCATTTCAAAGGTATTTTGTATATAATGTATTTCCAATTCTCCCGTAAAATAGCAAATAGCCAAAAAAAA
>MJUU01036929.1:51124-67305 GCA_002080025.1 Modiolus philippinarum | reverse complement strand
AAGAGAGGAGAATATGTCAGGTTACACACCGACGAGGGTTATAAAAAAAAACAGTCAAATCAACAAGATTGTCACTTGAAGGCGATTATCCCTAAAATTAAACTATGAAATGACCTAAAGCTTTAATGACAACAAATTTACGTTAAGGAAGAGATGGGTACTTGTATTCCATCAAAATTAAACAACAGGGCTTCTTTCACTTGTTTCAGAAATTCTTAAGTCTTTTCCTCAAAGATGAAACTTACACTTGTGAAAGATATATCTGATCTTTAATCTGATCTCATGCTAGAACCTTAAGCATAATTACCCTGTTTTACAGTTTATGCCAACTTATGCCATTGTAAGAGATCAAAGGCATATAAAAAATTTAAAAGTCCACAACTTAATTTTATGTTTACATGACTTTCAGTCCTATGACTGACTTTGGCGAATGTACCTTTAGTAAGCCGTGCTTTGTAAAAATTCTTACTTCTTTGCTGGCATTTTGCAGGAAAATAAAATTGCATTTTGACATGACTGACAAAGATATTTCCCCCTTATCTCATTCTGTTTTATGTAGAAACATTTTTTTTTAAAGATGCAATTATATTTTCTGTTTTTGATGTTAAAGGAATAGGAAAATGACTACAACCTAATTACTGGAGAACACGAGAGACTTAACTAAGCTAATCTTTTATAGAAAATCTACTCAACTTGGCAAGGTAATATATACATGCAATACTCAAACAGCTATTGGTTGTGGTGGATTACATCAGTTTGGTGATAGGGTTTTTCAAGTGTTTGTTGATATGCTCTGTACCAGTATGTTAAAAATAAACAAACTTTTTGTTATTGATTAAGAAACATGTTTCTTCAAAATCATTTTCCTCTAAATATAAACATTTAATTTTTTTTCCAACATGAAAATAGTCCTTGAATAAGACAAAAAACATAATGATATAATGTTTAGTAATTAAGTTACTTGTTCATTCACACATTAAGCAGATGTTTTTAATATTTGTTGTTGGGAAAAATGCATTAAATAAACTTGTACTTCTCAAAAGAAAAAATAAACAAGATTTTTGCCAACAAAAAGATAAAGATAAATCGACTGACTATCATGGTGGCTAAAATTAGAAACTGATTGTAGGTAAATTGATGGCAAAAAAAAACTTTCTTTGTAATTATTACATAAAGTGGTGCATGTCCATCAAACCTAGATATCTTACTAAAAGTACATTATTGAATTGAAACAAGTCAGTCACCGATAGCCCTTTCTAGAAAATGTAGTTATCTTTTCCTAATATCAGCTCTCCAGTCAATCGAAGGGAGAAAACTATTTTTCTTTCCCACTTCTGGATATTCATTTCTTATCCTGATTGATTACCTGGAAATGCATGCACCATTCTAAAAAGTAAAATCAGTATAGGGACCAAGGGGAGATAACTGATTTTTTTTTTAAAGTCCTATATATACTCAGGAGAGAGTCTGCAGTCAGTGTCAGGCATATTTCATTTGCCCCAGGATTGGACAAAAGTGTCAGTCTATCTGCCTGGAAGTCCATTCATTCCATTCTCTGGGCATCATAAGTATATCCCAGACTCAGAGACTAATAGAAACAGCCATGTTATTGATGAAAATTCTTGATAATTATCAATAGAAGAAATATATCCACCTGAAGAGCTGTTTACACCTAAGTGGTGAATACCATATCAGTCTGGTAGAGATAGCACAAAAAATTACTCAGGCTCACCATCAAACTTTTTTTATGTGAATGTTACTTCGATCTGTACAAGCAATACAACAACGTTGCTGTTATACACTGTTTTTATCTATTTCATCTGTCTTATCTACCACAAATTTGAGATCATTTGTCTGCTATAAATCACAATATTTTTATAACAGATTCTATATCTTTTAACACTGCTTGATTTTGGAAACATTACTTTTAATTTTTTTTCTTTGTTTGTAGAAAAATAGGTGAAATCATTATATAATTAAGCAGCAATTGAAAAAATGAACAAAACAGCTCTGCATCTGATCCTCCGGATCTGATCTTGAAGGTAATGACTTGCAAAATTTTTTGATGATACTATGAAATTAGCAAAGAAATAAGATCTGAAATTTTTTAATCTATTTGAACCTTTTTACATCAGATTTAACTTTTAAGAATAAAGGACAAGATACGATAAAGGCTGTTTTTGGCCCCCCTTTTCTTCGCATATTAGTTTAGTACGGAAAACGAACCAGGGACTATTTGAATAAACTATAGCAACCATTCTTTGTATTCTGATACTTATTTTTCATCATGAACTTCCAGGGTTCAATTTTAAAGGTGTCAAAGTTATTGAAAACCCGACAGAACGGCAATAATCTACGATTTTGTCATCTACGCGTCTAAAATTAAATATGAGCGCCAACGTAGACCACCGTCAAATTACCATAGAATTGTAGGCTGTTTACTCACCAATTTGTGTGTAAAAAATCTCGGTGGTCTACGTTGGCGCTCACATCCTAAAACTCCAAAATCTACGTTTCTTCGTTCCCGTTTTTGACCGAAATTATAAATGACGGATCATTTCCGGTACCTGATCCTTATTTCCGTACCTGACTTATCAATACGATAACCAACCTTACGATATTATTCGAGCATTGAATAGTTGAAAACTATGCTAATTATGCTATTTCTATTCATAAAGTATCATAAGGGGTGTTTTTACAGGAAATACCACAAAGCTCACAACAAAAATAACAGATAAATAAATACTGAATATAAAAAAATAAATCATGTTTATTAAAAAGCAAAACTTTACTTACTTGGGAGTTGATGGCAATACATATAATTAAAGTACCTGATAAACAAGACATTTCAAACATAACAAATAAAATCAAGAATCATGCGGCTAGGTACACTTTCAACACATACAATTTATTACATGCAATATCATATTCGGCATTTTTTTCTCATTTTATTAATGATGACAAGAAGCTAATATGTAGATGAAAGGAGTACAACTCCATCAGGCTAGTGGCATGGCGGTGGATACAAGATACATATATTGAGAATTGCAATTTTATGTAAACGTCTGCAACTGAAAATTAAACTCTATCAGTAACTGAGATCTGGCATGAATATAAAACCAGCTATCACTTATACAGATCTGGATGGAGTGCACTTGCATAATATATTTTTTCCAACCACTAAAAAAATAAATGGATAAAATAAAAAGATATAAAAAAAAAACCTTGTCATAAACTTTATCTCCGAAGCAATAATAATGCAGTGAAAAGGGTGCTAAGGTTTACTTAAAAGCTCGAAGCACTTTTTTATATACTGGTTATAGCCTGAATTTTAGACTGATCCCCATTCTTCACAAATGGGGAATTCAATTAGGTTCCAGTCGTTTTTTGCCATTTTTTTTTTAGCTATTTGCATAAGTTCGCATGAAATTTAAAAAGGGGATCCAACGCCCGGAAACCCCATCATTACAGTAATATCAAGTGTTTATTACCGTACTGACAAGCAAAGATTATGACAAAACAGGACTTTTTATTTGGAAGGCTGACAGGTACCATAGATCGATCACATCATTTGTGTTCCATAATCAATAATTAAGGTATTAGCAGAATAGAGAGGATAACATTTCTCGAAATAAAAAAGAAAGACAAAATTAATGATTAAACAGAAACAGAAAATACCAGCTAGAATTAAAAAAATACAGTATAAAACTTTACAAATGAGGAAAACACGGTTCCGAATCAAGAAGCTTTGAATTTTGGTGGAAATCCCATTTCATACAGGCCAGCCTTTGTTTGCCTTTAGGCGAAGTCGTAAATCTAAAATTATTTTGCAGATACACCGTATGAAATGAAACTTGAACATCTTGCATCTGCAATGTGGATACACGAATTCTCTTATAATCATATAGCATGCATTTTTGTGTTTTCAGTGTAAAGAGGCATCAATTTTATTTACTTGGCTAATGGAAGAGGTGCATGTAATAATTTTTCGGAAAAGCTCTCATTTTTATTTTTGGAAAAGGGAACAAAAATTCTCGGGAAACGGGGAAAAAATATTTTGGGAAACGTCCACGCCTTGTGCTACTATTCAAGCAGCCTCTATTCGTACTTTATCCATTAAATCAGCTAAAGTATGTTCATTATTGGTCATTCAATACACTCTAGAAATTGTCTAATATTAGCCCAAGTTTTCTGTCAAAATAATTTGAAATTCAGCAAAGTGTTTAATCGTTTATACCAATTTGTGATGCTAAACCGTCATCTTCAATATTCAGTCTTAGTCTATTCATTAATTAAAATTTTGCGCCAATTATCGTCAATACGCAAAAGTTTCGGGAATTATAATGCACAGTTTTAGCGTTTATTCGTGAAAGATTTCATTTATATACCTGCAAATATAAGCTCAATAGGTTTCCGTAAGAAAAAAGCTTGTATTATATGAAAACAATACTACATTTTTGCTATTGTTGGAAAGCCTTTTTTTCTCTTTTTTATCATACTGTTATTATTAGTTACTGAATAAGTGAAAATGTAGAACCGTGTTAGCGAAGAGAGCAAACTAAATATCAAACTTGTATTATGCGATAATCAAACTTGTTTTGTTTGATATTCCTCGTTTGTATAGCATACACTATACTAGTATATTTAGTTTTTTTTCCTTGAAAATACAGCACAGGCGTGGGTAACACTGAGAAAAGGGGGGTTGCACTTGGAAATGAAAGAGATTTTTTGGGGGTATTTCTTAATATAATATCAGGATATTCGTTCAAAAATACATGATTGTCAAGACAAAAAAGGGGGGTTCAACCCCCGGAACACCCCCTCTGGATCCACCAACGCAACACATTTGAGTTTCATTTATTACTGTTTTATTAAATGTTTGCCAAGCAACTAAATGTTCATGCTAACAACAGAAAATTTGTTACTAAGGGACAAAATGGTTTCTTAGAGACTATATGATAGCTGCTTGGATATGTAATTATCTGTGTTTTTTTGTTTTTTGTTTTGTTTAATTCTTACTGTTGAGCAACTAAGGAAAACTTGGGCAGCTATGCTCACCATGAATGTACAGCGAAGGGAGCGCCAGTATATTATTTTATTTTCATGTTAGTGTAACATATACAACTCAATGTAAAAGAATGGATAACAGGAAACACCCACAATGGCTGTAAATTATAATTACATGCCACAATCTGTCATGGAACTACACATGAAAAACATGAATAAGACAAGAGACAAACGTAGAAAACAATAGGAACTCGGGACAGCCAGACTTGGTACCGGCACTAGCAAAAGCCAGCGGTAGGGTTAAACCGGTTTATGGGCACCCAAACCTCCCCTTTATCTGTCCTGTTTCCCTATAGTATAAGAAACATACGAATAAAACCCAATACAGGTAGACTACTTACTCCATGACCGCAATCTTGAAAGGAAAGAAAAAACAATACGTAATTTTGAAAGATGGTTTGAAAACTGTCGGCTAGCTCAAGGAGCCTAGTCTCCTGGTAGAACACTGTCGCACTACGAAAGAAAAAATCAAACTCAAAACTTCCCGAAGGGTTTGGGCAAGAATCATCATAAATTTCAGTAGACGTCGGCAGTATCAGTGTGTGCAAAAATTTCAGGTCATCAGGTCTCAAAGCTAATTTAACGGATGTAAGCAGTATATCTTGTCGATATCCCCTATTGCGTAAAGAATGTAAGTTACGTCCAAGCTTTTCTGGATTTTTAATCAATTTCTGGTTTTTTTAACAACATTTCCGTAAAAACGAGGATTAGAAATGCCCTTAGTAATAAGCTGTTTACGAGTGACACCATATTTAGATATCAAATGTTCATATCTATTATAAAACTTCTTAAATGTATTCAACAACTTATGAAATCTGTAACCCTGTTGTAAAAGTTTGGCTGTGATAGTAAGGTTACGTTCATTAAAATCGTCAAGAGTAGAACAAACCCGTGCGAATCGTACCAGTTGAGAAATATACACTCCGTAGGATGGAGTTAGAGGGATGTCGCCGTCAAGAAAAGGGAAATTAGTAATAGTGAAATCAAAATCATCCCTTTTATCATATATTTTAGTTTTTATTTCACCAGAGTCAATAATGATAGTTAGAACCAGAAAAGTGCAGTATTTTGAATCATTGTTAGCTTTATTCAATTTTAGTTGTTGCGGGTAAATAATGTCTACATAATCTAAAAGCTGGGGATTATCAATAGTAAGGATATCGTCAATATACCTGCTGTTATCATTGAAAATAGAAATAAGTTTATCACTGTTTGGTATGGTTCAGTTTTGAAGTTTTTTCATGAAGTCTCGTTCGTAACAGAAAAGGAAAAGATCTGCAATTAGAGGTGCACAATTTGTACCCATGGGAATACCTATGACCTGTTGATAAATAGTGTTGCCAAAACGAACAAAACTATTGTCCAGCAAAAGATTGAGTGCATTAATCATATCATCACATGTCCAGGAACAATGAATTATATATTTTGTGTTTGCATATGTTCTTGTTTGGTGTATAACAATTATCGTTGCTAAGGACAATTTAGGTTGTTAGGTCTCCAACAAGAATCGAGAACTCAAGGGATTTTTACAGATTCATTGAAGATCTTATGGTGGCTTTGAGTTGTTATTACTCCCCTTTGGGTCGTTGTCTCTTTGGTACATTCCCCGTTTCCCTTCTTTTTTTCTATCATTTAACTGTAATTTAGAAATAAAATTTTAGTGATATAAACGGCCTTGCATCTGCTATATTTCTCTTAAAAGCTTAATCTTCAAATTTCGTGTGTGATTTGTACCGTTGCTGAGCACACTGTAGGTTTCTATAGGCTGCTGCTACAGGCAGAAGGAATGCAGAAAGGGAAGTAGTAATACAGTAATACATATGTAATACAGATATAGTATTGTATTGGTATTTTCGCCATTACATGGGCTGTTATTCAGACCTTTTTTCGATTTCATTAACAATTTTTAACGTTGCTAAGAGCAGTTTTGGTTGCTAGGTTCTCCAAAGGTAAAGAAAATAACATGTACCTATACACTTTCACCCTTTTATATAATTGTTTTACAAAAATATCATTTATTCGATATTTAAACCCTTTAGTTTTCTGTTGCTTCGTATTTTTTTTCTCATAGTATCTATAATGTAAAGCGTTGCTAAGGAAACTTTTGGTTGCCAGGTTCATGATAAGTAGAGAAAAAGAACGTAATATACACTCGTGGGCATTCTGACCTAATAAATTACATATATGTGATATTTGATTCCTTTGTTATGATCCAAATATGTTCTTTTCCTGTCATTTCAGAGTTATTTCTAAATCGGTTGCTAGGCAACCATCGTTAGGCCTGAACAGGAAAAAAATGTCATTTTTTCCACTCCCAATATGAGGGCTATTAATCATAAAAATATTAAGATATTTGAAGGGGGGGCCAAAAACGGACCTTATCCTACCTTGTCCTTTCAGTTACCCTAAAAATGATTTTTCCCTACATCATTGTGGGCTATAATGATGTATAGAAATACTAGAATATAGATGTTACAACAAACTAAAATCCAAACCACAGAACAATCTTCCACCATAAATTAACACAAAGTCACACAATACCCCAGTCAAGATCCAGACGACCAAAAAAATGCTATAGTGAATGAAAATTTACAAAATAACTAAAATTTCCTTATAAAAAATCAAATGTTAAAAGCAGATATGGAAAATCTTTACCTTTTATCTTTGTCCATTTTACTTTTTATAGATAACAAATTATCCAAAAGATATGTATAACTGGGGCACAATACAGGGACTGGTCCATAAGTAAACCTAGTTAGTTATGGGTGTTTTCTGGTCAGAATTATAATCAAACTTTTTAACTGTCCTTGTTTTTTTAATGATTTTTCAAGAATTAATATTTTTTTGTTCATGGAACCCTACTTCTCTTTTTCTTCCATATCAAAGACTAGAGGAAAACATTACAAACTGGTGTTGTTTTATGAAAGGCTAGTTGAACAGTTGTAAATTCTATATCCATGTACAAAATATATGGCCGGTGTCTGGGATTAGTCTAATGATGTCCTTCACTTCTGCCAAAACTGTAATGTCATCTTGGATAAGTCTTATGATGTTCAAGTGCCAAAACTGTATTCTGTCTTATGATTCAAAAACAGTGGCACAAACTTAAGCTGATGCCGCTGTTCTTAAGAACTGTTTTTGCTGATAATTACTACTGATCTTGGTTATTTTTTTATTTTAAGGAGTGAACATTCTTATTTCCTTCCTGTATATTTTTTTCATGTTTTGATTCCCTCTCCCCTTTATTTATGGAATTCGAACTGGTTGTATACATTTATTCACTATACATCAGTACAACACCCTTCAGGTAGCCTCCTTGTGATGACCATATGAAAGAATACATAAATGTCAATCCAGTAATGTCGTTAGTACTATGTACATTATTATTATTATTATTATTATTAAATGATTAATAGTGGTAATAAAAGTTTGTGTTTATTTTTGATCATTTTTATACATTTGTTTTTTCTGTATCAAACAGGTTGAATATTTTGAAAACTGGAGGCTCCCATGAGCCTGAATTAACTGATTCTGAAGTTTCATAATTATACATCTGAGATTACTATAAATGGAAATTTCATTACCATTTCATATGAAAAAAGAAAACATCATATTAGGAAAAGGGAGGTAAGCATGTGTAAATTTAGGGAAAACCAGAAAAAATATATACATTTTTAAGGTAAAATCAGGGATATAGTAAAAAAATAGCATTTAAATTTTTTTTTCAATTGCGCCCCCATTTAGTTGAAATCCTGGATCTGCCACTCGTAAAAACTCATCATGAACCCTGAAAAATTTTAAAAAGGACTAATCAGATGTTTTTTACAATCATTCAAATTTCAAATTCTCTAATATCATCTGGACTTTTGTTCATTTTTGATTAAATAACTAAATACCGAACTTACTGTGAATTAGAGGACAGTTTAAAACAAACAACAGTTTTTTTTAGCTTCAGTTAACTATGCAAATTTAAAAAAAATGAACCTCAATAAAAATTACCTGTTGTACTGAAATTAAAACTAATTAAGACTTACACTACTGTAGTTCTAGATTTCCGTTTCTCCTGTGAATATTCCATTATGATACTACTTATTCTCTATAAATGTATTCCAAGATATTTCCATCCCACCTATCTGCAGTACTAACTCAATTTCAAACCAATTTCACTGAAATACTTCCATAACCATGTCATTTAAAACGAAAGATAGTTAGTTAACATAAATTGAAAATCTATAGATGTGTCGGAAAATTGAAGGTGTAACCGAAAAACTTCCTCCTTCAAAAAACCTAACCATATCTTAGGTACCCATGATAGTATAATCACAAACAATATTTGTTATCAAACTTTTTCTTCCTTGTCAGAATGATTGCTAAAGCCTATGAAAACTGTTAATCTTGATAACAAGTACAAATACAAGATGTTTGTAACATCAAGAATGCGATCTACCAAAAATTATTTATGTAGCCTTTTGATATACTCAGCAATCTGAAAATATTTCATTCTGTTCAATGATTGCAAGTTTTTATATCTTTCTGGCAATATAATGGTTGTTGGAGGCTATTTTATCATTTTTTTGAGATCAAACTGCAATTTGCCGAGCTTTATCACCTGTAACTTGACGTCAAGGAAACTATTAACCAACCACTATAATATAGCATCCTTAAAATACTCTGGTCAATTAAGTGTTAAAGAAACAAAATGTGTATGGAAAATCCATATCACTTTTTACTTTAAAAACCTTATCAACAATTACGTCTGGAGTAAGTAAATAATTGGAAGGATTTTTTGGAAAGTGACCTTGTCGATGGTTATCAAAACAAATATGCATTACAATTTTTAAAAATATAATAAAAAAAAATCTGAGATATGAACTTAGCATTGTGCGAGTATTGCAAACCTCCCCTCCCTGCCAGTTCTAAATATCAGGAAATTTTACCTCAAGTCCCATAACTCTGTCTGTGAAATGTCAATGGACCAAAACAAGATTCAAACTAACTGTTAACTGTACCTCATCCAGTTATACAAAATAGCATGTGTCGATCTCTCACATTATTGACCAAAATCTCAAACAACTGCAATATTCAACAAAATATACAAGTTGGTTGGCCATAATTAAACCAAAATTGAAGGCATTGAGAAAAAAGAAAATTGGAACTCAATATCTCACAATGGTGGAAAAAGTACTAACAACTGAAAATTCCAAAGAAAAAGTTCAAGAACAATAATTCAAATATGAATGCCTCAAACTGTGTTGATAAAAAGTCCATGTACCTAACAAACTGAACAAAATATACAGCTTTAAGTGACATATAAATCGGCCAAAAGTCACTGAACAAGAAAGAATTCAACAGAATAAATCATCAAAGTAAAGCAATATTATCTGAAGAGATTTTGACAACAAGTCTTTCCATAAAATGTGAAAGAAGCACAAACTGACATATAGCTTGATGGATGGGGCCTGTAATAGTCACTTTTGGCGACTTAAAAAATGCATCTTGCACTGGAAAATACAAAACAGCTTAGTTCAATTAGTTTTCAACTTGACTCTTTACCTGAATGGCATGGAGCAAAAAAAAAATAGAAAATTAAAGAACCTTAGTGAGCCAGCTCACATACCCCACGCCCCCACATATCAGGAATTTCTGCATTATTGAACTCCAAAAGTACCATATGCAATATAATACATGAAAATGACAAAGTTCCTCAATCAAAAATTATCAAAAAACAAAATCAAAGTAGCATGCACATCTTTGATATGTGTACAATAATCCTGCAAAATAATCAAAGCATGGAATGCTGTTAAGGCAGGTTCCTGGGTATTCCAGAAGTTCTGTAATTATTACTGTTTTGCTGAAATCTTGACATTTAATTTTTTCAAGAATTAAAATCCGAAATTTTCCTTCCCGGTTTAGGTGGTCTTTTCAGTTTTTATATGGGATGTTGGCAATTTATTTAAAACTCTATTTATTTACATTTCATTGTCTTGCTCCTCTTTGTTGGTATACGTACATTTAAGTATTCCAAAGTACAAGCCCGAGTACAAGTGTAACACTCGGTGGCTTAATTAATGTTGATATTTCCAATTTTGTCACTTCCTCTGTCAAGTCATCTAGTTCTCAAGTTTCATTATTTTTGCATATGATTAAATAACTCAATAACGAAGTCACTGTAAATTTACTATCTACATATGGGCATTTCGACAACTTATGTCTCATCAGTGCAAGCTACTGAGAATGGTAGGTTGTGATCAGCTACAAATAACAAAACACCGAAGTTACTGTGAATATTGTAAACAGAATTTCAGCATTTTGAGTCCGAAGTCGAGCACTACATTTGTGTCCCTCTGTTTCTCTATGGCGAACAACATAATTTCATCCTCCATGCACTAAGGCAAAGGTTATGCCACACAACAGAAACACTGCGTGTATATATTTATCACTCTTGCTCAAAAAGTCCATCTCTTTTATCCATTTATTTTGGAATTTTGAATTGTATCTACCCTTTTCGCGGAGGCTACGCCATTTTGTCGTTAATACACAGCTGATTCGTGTTCTCGCGTAATCTCGTTAGGAACAGCCTTTGTTTACCTCGCAGGGTGTGATTGGAACAGCAAATATTTACTTCCGGTGTAACGGAAAAATATTTTTGAGAAAAAATTTTAATATCGGGAGCTTTCAGAGGCATATCGGTAGACGCGAGACCGGCTGCCGAAACCGGTAGCCTCACGGTGAGACCGGGAGGGTTAACAACTCTGGTTACAACAGCGGAACTAGAAGTTACTATGTATCCATTCATAAAAACTGCGCGCCACAGGAAATTTTTATGAATGAACCGAATCGTGAATTTCGAATGTCAGTTTAAGTGCTCTGAGATTTAAAAAAGCAAAGTATCTCTTAAAAGATATTAAATAAATACAATAAACACATAAAACGATGTAGTTGATCATGAAATGGACACTGTATCGCCACATGAATGGATTATTTTTTTGTGCCTTCGTATGAATAACTGGTAAGCCGTACGCGTTTTTAATGATAGTCTGGATCATTCCAATTCTTTTCATACAAAGTAGTCTCCTTAATGTAAGAGTCTGGAGTTGAAACAGACTTCTTACAAGATGGCTTTACCCGACAGCTAGAAGGCAGAGAACCTGCCTTAAAAACTAATCCTATATTAAAGACTGTAGGAGGAGTTGTCCAGACAAATGATGTACCCCATAAGCAATATTATGCATAAAAATGACCAAGTTCATCTATGTGTATTTTTGTCAAAAATGATAAAAAAAACAATATCAAAGTAGCATGCACATCTTTGATATGTGTATACAATGATCCTGCATAATAAAAACTTCCTATCTGTAAAACTGTAGAAGGAGTTATCCGGACAAATGATGTACCCTATAAACAATATTATGCTAAAACCTGATAAAATTCATCAATGTGTATTTTTGTCAAAAATATCAAAAATCAAAATCAAAGTAGCATGCACATCTTTGATATGTGCACAATGATCCTGCAAAATAAAAACTTCTTATCTGTAAAACTGTGGAGAAGTTATCCGCACAAATGATGTACCCTATAAGCAATATTACACTAAAAAATGACAAAGTTCATCAATGTGTATTTTTGTCAAAAATGATCAAAAATCAAATCAAAGTAGCATGCACATCTTTGATATATGCACAATCATCATGCAAAATAAAAACTTCCTATCTTAAAAACTGTATTAGGAGTTATCCGGACAAATGATGTACCCCTTAGTGATGACAGACGGACAGACGGACCAGTCAAAAACTATATACCCTCCGCAAATTCGTTGCATAGGGTATAATTATTGTATTTTGCTTAACCTTTACCATGCTTCACAACATTCCAAAATGAATGCAGTGGCCTTGAGCAGTTCAAATACTTATTGAGTTCCTAACCCTGATTATCTTTGAAAACAATCAAATTCAGAGACAGTATCTATATGTAGATGAAGCTAATCTTGCTTTTGATAATCATTAGCATTGGTGTGATAAAGATACAAGACTTATTATACATTAATAATCCTTAATGGTTTGATATACAAAAGTTCATCAACCTTTGAACTACAAGTTTTTTTTTCTTATTATATTGTAATTTCATTTCAATGATAACAATAAATGATAGCAGAATCACTGATGGATTTCCTTAAAAAGGGAATAAGAAAAACAAAAAATAAAACAAAAACATTTGAAAACAACCACAACATTTTTAGAGAGGCAACAAACATAAGTACACTAACTAGACTGAAGGAAAAGATTTTCTAATAATGAAGGCCCAAGGCCGAAACGTCTTGGGAAAAATTTTAGTGGTTGACAATTCTAAATATTACAAATACAAACAAAAGCTTTTTGTTTTGAAACAACTTATTCTACTTCTATACAATACTAATTTAGACATTTTTTAACATTATTACAATTAATTCCTTACTTTCAGCACTACTGAATAATCCTAATACCAGACACACACAAATATTTCTTACAGGTGACAAGAATGAAAATGCACTAGTACCACATGTATACAGAACTAGTACCACATGTATACAGAACTATGTTGAATATGTTCTGTGCAATTAATAAAAGAAGAAAAGTATTCCATTTAAAAAAACTGTTTTCAAGCAAGTATAAAAACTCGAAATGGAACAATATATAATAAGAGTCTATAAAAAGTACAGCATAACATGAATAACACATTGAACAGGGGTATATTGGACAGGACAGTAAAGTGCTGCAACAAAATGAACGTGGACTAATATATTATTAGGTTAACATTTGTACATGGTTAAAGTTGCAACCTTAAACTTCTAACACCATCCTTTAGTAATCTATAAGATAGCTCTTAAAATGCTCTTCCTTTATGGATTCTTTAGATAAACAAGAGGCTCTTTCAAGAGGCCCTAAAGAGCCTAAGTTGCTCACCTGGGCATGGCTGTGTATGGCTCCAATCACGGGGTATTAATTTCCATGTAAGGATAGGTACATATGTACAGCTCAAAAGGGTCTACTTTTTAGGGTTGGCAAATATATGAAAAGGGTGGGAATTTCTGATGATATGATAAGGTGTACTTTCCACAAATGACATATATCAAAATCCCCTATTTTTTGTTTTTATGGTAGAAACAAACCAGTTGTAACAGTCTTCTATAACTTTAAGGTTCTTATTTAATCTACGTTTGTGATTAAGAATGTTGCGTTATTTTCCCGAACTTTATCATAACCCTACCGGGAACAATCTGTCTTTTTCCTTTCTATCGTCATACACATCCTTGAACGTCCGGAAATGAAAGATAGTAGGGAGATAGAAAGGGGCAAATGCCTCAATTGCAATGAATGCAGCGAGTTTGAGGGCAAACTCCGCTGCGATTATTGTGACAGTGTGGCTGTAAAACACCTTCGCATAATGGATACACCTGACACTGATCTCGAGTTACCTACTAAAATGCCAAGGGTCACAGCTACAGGTAACCACAAAAATAACAAAATGTGTATGCATTAGTCTAAAAAAAAAAAAAAAAAAAAAAAAAAAAAAATTATTCACATACTTTTATGACTGTTCATCTGTGATCTGTATGTCAAATAATGAGTCAATTATGTTCTATAAAGCTTTATGGGTAGTACATATTATTCAAATCTAGTCGAACACTTGTTGATATAAGCTGTTCATTTCTATATATATATATGAATGGGTCATATAAATGTATTAGAAATATATGAATGGGTGTCATTTTTTGAGTAGGCATATTTATCAATGGGGTAGGTAAAAAAATTGTGAGCCACACACCCGTACCCAAAAATTCTTGAAGTTAATACCCCGTGGCTCCAATTCTCTTTGACCAACAAAGAATTGGATTCTCTTGTTTTCAGCAAATAATATATATAAAACCTTTAAAATATTTCCATACTACAACATTGTACTTGACTTATCACTTTTACCAAGTTTGATTTCAATTCACAGCTATGCCCATCTCCTTACTTATAACAAAGCCATGTTAATGCAAAAAGGTCCCTAATTTTTAAAGAAACCATCTAAGGATATTGTGATTAAATCTGATTTCAACTGCTCAATGATTTAAAGACCATCTAATATTCTTTGAAGGTAGAAATGGCCCAATATCATAACTCTGTAACCTGATGGTTGCTAGCTTTAATGTGTTGTGAACCTACTGGACTTTATTATAAAAGTCTGTTGGGATCAAAATGGTTCTAAATGGCAAAGTTATTTCAGAATATCTGTCAATGACTTTATGTATTATGTTAAACATATATAATTACATTTATCCTGTTTCGTGTGGAAATCCCTGTGTTTGATTGGTTATGAGTAGTTCCAATCATTTCCGTCAATGTGTTTTATCAGTCAGTAAAATTACACAAGGACTGGCAGCCTGATTTGGATTAGATACAGACATACCTAACACTATTTTTGAAGGGGACCACCAAAGACCTACAGACTGTGACCATGTTTGGTTCCAACTGGCCCAGTGATTTCTGAAACAAGAGTTGTCAGAAGACAACATAGCTCGCCCGGGATTCCAGTAACCTCAATGCACAATATATTCAAAGTAATAGGAAGCTTTCTTCACAAGAAAGTCACATATTAAATATAAACACCCTATCACTAAACAACTTAATTCTATAAGCAAAGTTAAAGTTTTTAAAAAATTGGCCTCACAGCAAGGTCAAGGTCAATATGTCTACAAATATGGTACCACAAGAAAGCTCTTATTAAAAGAACATCACATACCAAATATGAACACCCTACCACTAAACAACTTAATCCTAGAAGCAAAGATAAAGTTTCTAAAAAATTGCTCTCAGGGCAAGGTCAAGGTGAATATGTCTACAAATATGGTACCACAAGAAAGCTCTCAACATAAGGAAGTTACATACAAAATATAAACACCCTTCCACTAAAGGCCTACCTTCTAGAGGAAATGTTGAAGTTTTTTACAAACTGCCCTCAGGGCAAGGTCAAGGTCAAAATGTCTACAAGTATGGTACCAGAAGAAAGGTCTCATCTTAAGGAAGTTACATACCAAATATTAAAGAACCTTAGTGAGCAAGCTCACATACCCCACGCCCCCACATTTAGGATTT
>MJUU01036929.1:31370-43453 GCA_002080025.1 Modiolus philippinarum | reverse complement strand
AAACTCTGTTACACAGAGTATAGGCCCCCATACTGATACTCCATGCCAAATTGCAAAAAGCTCGGATACATAGTTCCTGAGAAAACTGTGACAGAAATTTTTGTGACACCGACGCAAGACGACAGATAGTGATCCCTATATGTCACCACTGCATGAACGAAGGCGACACAATTAATAGACATGTATGCTTTTTTTGTTTTTGAATACCATGGTCCATAATCTACTCATTTACTTATGAAATAGTGGTTTTCAAACGGCTTGGGAAATGTTTATATAATCAGTATTAATTTGAATAACAGGAAGCCAGTACAATTCTGTTCTATGTAATAATACAGCATTATTCCATTATGTCTAATTTTATATCTTGTTATTCATGTCTTTGTAGTTTTCCGGAGACAGTTTTATGTCATTTATAAAACCGCAGTCTCCCTTCAAGTAATTCAATCAATTGCTGATGAAAGCTTAAGTTGTCTTTCATAATTATAAAATCAATAGAGAATATATTGCATTTAGCCGCACCATCAATCATATGGATCCTTAATTAACAGTAAAACTTACGAAACTCTCACCTATATGTTAACCTTATATGTCTAAAATAGGTTGCGTTTTTTCACAATGTTTCTGATTGGTAAATGGGAAGCACAAATCAATTTCACTTACCACAAGGCCGTGTATTAAGTTCCAAATTATTTTTTTTTCAAATTATTTTCTCCAAAACTTAACTTGACCAATGAAGTACTTAACTTTTACATTCACCACACATAAAGGGAGGGTTTAGATCCAAGAAAATGAGTTTAACCCCACCCCAATGTCCCAAGTCAGGAATATATTGATCATTGGCTTGTCCTTGTCTTCTTATAAAATTAATTTTAGATTATTGATATTCTGGTTATTGGATGTGATTTTTCGCCATTGATTTATTCACTTTTTTACTTTTTGGGGCCATTTGGGGCTTGCTATATAGTGTGAGGTTCCTCACTGGGTTGAAGACCATATGGCGACCCCTAGATGCGTTGTTTAACCTGGAGATGGGATGTTGTCTCCTTGATATTTACCCCATTTCCTTTCTTTTTCATATTCATCATCCTTATCTTTTTTTTGCATTAGATTTAACGGTAGCAATTCTCAATTGAACTTGCATTAGACCTGTGTCAGAAAATTGGTAATTCTTATCAATTTAACTTGAACTAGAGCTGTCGGCAAAGCCAGACTAATACCCCCGCAACTGCATTTGAGTACCAAGGCATGTCATTTTGAAATTTGACCTTCAGCCACATGGTAATTGGAAAGTAAATCTAACAGAAATAAAGCCTGTCAGGAATGAAGTTGCAGGTTTTATTCAAATCAGTTCATATCTGTTACTTCATAAAAAGGGTAATACATTAAATAATATATAACTCGGTGGATACAAAGATGATTTAACCATGCTCTCAACACACAATGAACAATAATTTACTATCATTAAGGTCAAAGGTCGGTACAAAAGTTCTGCTCAGGACACAAAATGCACATGGTTTTACTATCATCAAGATCAAAGTCAAGGTCACAGTGACCTACATTTGGGAGGAGACACATCGCCTTCCCATGATGCATTCCCACACCTAGTTTGATAATCCAAGGTTCTGCTCTGGACACTAAATGCACATGGTTTTACTATCATAAAGGTCAAAGTCAAGGTCAGAGTGACCTAAATTTGGTACGCAACACGTTGCCTTCCCATGATGCATCCACACGCCAAGTCTGATAATACTAGGTGCTATGGTACAAAAGTTCTGCTCTGGACATGAAATACACATGGTTTTCCTATCATAAAGGTCAAAGTCAAGGTAACAGTGACCTAAGTTTGGTGTGAGACACATCACCTTCCCATGATGCATCTACATACCAAGTTCGATAATCCTAGGTGCTACAGTACAAAAGTTCTGCTTTGGACACGAAATGCACATGGTTTTACTATCATAAGAGTCAAAGGTCAAAGTCAAGGTCACAGTGACCTAAGTTTGGTACGCGACACATCACTTTCCCAAGATGCATCCACACACCAAGTTTGATAATCTTAGGTGCTATGGTACAACAGTTCTGCTCCGGACACAAAATGCACATGGTTTTACCATTATAAAGGTCAAAGGTCAAAGTCAAGGTCACAGTGACCTAAATTTGGTATGCAACACATTGCCTTCCCATGATGCATCCACACGCAAAATTTGATAATACTAGGTGCTACGGTACAAAAGTTCTGCTCCGGACATGAAATACACATGGTTTTCCTATCATAAAGGTCAAAGTCAAGGTCACAGTGACCTAAATTTGGTGTGCGACACATCACCTTCCCATGATACATCCACACACCAAGTTTGATAATCCTAGGTGCTACGGTACAAAAGTTCTGCTTTGGACAAGAAATGCACATGGTTTTACTATCATAAAGGTCAAAGGTCAAAGTCAAGGTCACAGTGACCTAAATTTGGTATGTGACACATGGACTTCCCATGATGCATCCACACACCAAGTATGATAATCCTAGGTACTACGGTACAAAAGTTCTGCTCCGGACACGAAATGCACATGGTTTACTATCATGATGGTCAAAGATCAAAGTCAAGGTCACAGTGACCTTAATTTGGTACGCAACACATTGCTTGCCATGATGTATCCACACACTAAGTTTGATAATCCTAGGTGCTATGGTACAAAAGTTCTGCTCCGGACACGAAATGCACATGGTTTTACTATTATAAAGGTCAAAGGTCAAAGTCAAGGTCAGAGTGACCTAAATTTGGTACGCAACACATTGCCTTCCATGATGCATTTACACGCCAAGTTTGATAATACTAGGTGCTACGGTACAAAAGTTCTGCTCTGGACACGAAATACACATGGTTTTACTATCATAAAGGTTAAAGGTCAAAGTCAAGGTCACAGTGTCCTTAATTTGGTGTGCGACACATCGCCTTCCCATGATGCATCCACACACAAAGTTTGATAATACTAGGTGCTACGGTACAAAAGTTCTGCTCTGGATATGAAATACACATGGTTTTCCTATCATAAAGGTCAAAGTCAAGGTAACAGTGACCTAGGTTGGTGTGCGACACATCACCTTCCCATGATGCATCTACACACCAAGTTTGATAATCCTAGGTGCTACGGTACAAAAGTTCTGCTTTGGACACGAAATGCACATGGTTTTACTATCATAAGAGTCAAAGGTCAAAGTCAAGGTCACAGTGACTTAAGACCTTAGGTGCTACGGTACAACAGTTCTGCTCGGGACACAAAATGCACATGGTTTTACCATTATAAAGGTCAAAGGTCAAAGTCAAGGTCACAGTGATCTAAATTTGGTATGCAACACATTGCCTTCCCATGATGCATCCACACTCAAAGTTTGATAATACTAGGTGCTACGGTACAAAAGTTCTGATCCGGACATGAAATAGACATGGTTTTCCTATCATAAAGGTCAAAGTCAAGGTCACAGTGACCTAAATTTGGTGTGCGACACATCACCTTCCCATGATGCATCCACACACAAAGTTTGATAATCCTAGGTGCTACGGTACAAAAGTTCTGCTTTGGACACGAAATGCACATGGTTTTACTATCATAAAGGTCAAAGGTCAAAGTCAAGGTCACAGTGACCTAAATTTGGTACGTGACACATGGACTTCCCATGATGCATCCACACACCAAGTATGATAATCCTAGGTACTACGGTACAAAAGTTCTGCTCTGGACACGAAATGCACATGGTTTACTATCACGATGGTCAAAGATCAAAGTCAAGGTCACAGTGACCTTAATTTGGTACGCAACACATTGCCATCCATGATGCATTTACACGCCAAGTTTGATAATACTAGGTGCTACGGTACAAAAGTTCTGCTCCGGACACGAAATACACATGGTTTTACTATCATAAAGGTCAAAGGTCAAAGTCAAGGTCACAGTGACCTTAATTTTGTGTGCGACACATCGCCTTCCTATGATGCATCCACACACCAAGTTTGATAATCCTAGGTGCTACGTTACAAAAGTTCTGCTCCAGACATGAAAGGGGACGGAGGGACAGACGGACAGATGGTCAAGACATATTGATTCCTATATTCCCCCTTCCCCCAAACTTTGTTTGCGGGGGATATAATTAGACCTGTGTCAGAACTTTGGTAATTCTTGTCAATTTAACTTGAATTAGACCTGTGTCAGAACTTTGGTAATTCTTGTCAATTTAACTTGTATTAGACCTGTGACAGAACCTTGGTAATTCTTGTCATTTTTACTTGCATTAGACCTGTGTCAGAACTTTGGTAATTCTTGTCAACTGAACTTGTCCTTTAACTGTGTTCCAACCTTGGTAATTCTTATCAATTTAACTTGCACTAGTACAGTGAAAAAACCCTAAGTTATACTTGTCAATTTAACTTGCAATAGATCTGTCAAGAACCACTGTGGTAAGAACTTGGATAATTCTTGTCAATTTAACTTGCATTAGGACTTGTCAATTTAACTTGCACTAGAACTGTAAGAACCTTAGTGATTTTTATCAATCTAACTTGAACTAGAATAACACAAGAACCTTGATAATTCTTTCAATTTAACTTGCAGAACTGTGCAAAAACCTTGGTAATTCCTGTCTACTGACTTTGACTGTTTGTGGGAGACTATGCATGATGACCTCAAATGGGCATTTTTGTTTTGTAGATCTCCTTGTGATAAAGTGATAATTTTTAAAGAAAATTGAGTTATTAGTAGATTAAGTAACTAAAACAACATAATCAATCCCTTTGGGTGGATTCTATTGTCATGTTGTGTAACAAATAATTGTTTCCAGCAAAAAAAATAAACAGTAAAATAGACATTTTTGTATGAAAATAACAATTTTTTCCTAAAATATTGCATTATTTTGAAAATGTGAGAGAGCCTCTCTTTGTGGGAGATTTTGGTCCAAAAAACAATTTTTTTGCTATATAACTTAAAGATGTTCGCTGTTCAATTCTAAAATAACAAGGATTTTAATTAAATGTGATTTTTGGTTCGAAAATTGAAAAAGAAGTAATTCAGGCCAAAAAAATTGATAGGTTAATGATGTAATTTTTGAGATACAAGTGTTTCAAAAAATGGCAGGAAACTGAACTCCTCTGTATTTTTCATAGGTTTAACATGAGCAATGTTTATTCAATAATGAATGTGGTAAAATAACACCAATTGAATACAATTTTGTCAGAATGCATCAAAAGATGTATAAAATGAAATTATGGAAAAAAATTAGGGGGTCACCAGGCAAAAAGTAATAAAGCTTTTAAATGGATAAAACCAGAGAAATCTGAAAATCTGACAGGAATACATAAACACGACCAGCGTTAAATACCAAGTTTGAAAACGATCTGCAAATTCATTCAAAAGGTATTGGCCAGAAACAAACAATTTATAAATTTTGTAAAGTTCAAGGGCCATAACTCCAGAGCCACTTTGACATGAAGAAGGAACTTACATACTAAGCTTGTTTGAAGACAATATGTTATTTTATTCACAGGTTATTAGTCAGAAAGCTTTCGGGGATTGGTGGACAGAGACACACTAGAGGGTAACACTTAAAACCTTGCCACTTCATGTGGCAGGGGTATAAAGGAAAAAATATTATATTCATGTGAAAAAAAAATATCCCTATCAGAATGGATAATAAATTGCCACACCAAGAGCACAATATCCACAGCTAACTTGAATTTTTTAGCATTATTCGACCACAACAAAATTTGATTAAAAACTAGAGGCTCAGAGACTGAGCCTGTATCGCTCACCTGACAAAATGCTTCTATGCCAAGCATGTCCAAAAATTATGTTTATGACCAATGGGGTCTAATGTTTAGCTATGTTCTCCATTAGAACCTGTGGTTTTTTTTCTGATCCTATTTAAATGAGTGATTTTTGCAAAGGACCTTCTATATATTTAGTTAAATTTGCTTGAATAGTTTCAGAGAAGATGATGAAAAGGATGGTATTCTCATAATGGCTAATGTTAAACTATATCTGCACTAGTGGCCATTTTTTTTTATCTGATCTATTGGCGGCCATGTTTTTTGTTGGATTGGGACAAAATGAGCAGTCTTTGTTTAGGACCTTTAGTACATCATTCCTGTAAAGTTTGGTTGAATTTGCTTCAGTGGTTTCAAAGGAGAAGATGAAAATGTGAAAAGTTAAAGGAGGACAGATGATGGACGGACGCCAAGTGATGGCAATAGCTCACACTGACCCGAACACACTGACCCTTCGGGTCAGGTGAGCTAAAAAAAAAATAACAGAATCTATAGCTTTGTAAGCATACAAGAATAGAATTCCTGGGTCCCCCTCCAGTCAAGCAGTATACTAGTATACTGTGTATGAAATTGCAATATTTTCAAAAGTTAAGGGTTGTTTCAGAATAAAAGGTGTAGGGATACAAAAAGTATCGACCGAAGCTGATGTTCAAACTTGACCAAGGTATTAGTGGTATTAACTTTTGGTATGAATTTCATGAAAAGCCATCAAAATTTGTAGCCATGAGAATGCTTACAAGGTCAGTTTTTGGATAAAAAGGAGTCATTATTTTGATCAAAGTCCCATAACTCAGTCAAAAAGTATCGACTGAGACTGATTTTTCAAACTTGACCAAGGTATTAGTGGTATGAACATTTGGTGTAAATTTGATGAAAATCCTTCAAAATTTGTAGGCATGAGAGTGCTTACAAGGTCAATTTTTGGATAAAATGGCGTCATTATTTTGGTCAAAGTTCTATAACTTGATCAAAAAGTATCGACCATGGCTGATTTTTTAACTTGACCAAGGAATTAGTGGTATAATCATTATACCCCCCGCTTTGCGGGAGGTATATAGTGTTCATGGTGTCTGTCCGTCTGTCCCTCCTTCCTTCTGTATGTCCGTCCATCTTTTTGTACCCAACAGCTGGTACCCATTACTCCTTCCTAAGCCACTGATTGAAATTTCATGAAACTTATGCAGGATTGTAGATGTGCACTACGGTTTTTGTTTTCCAATAATTCCCTTTTTGCAGATTTTTTTACATGTTTTGGAATTTGTCATTTTAGCTCTTTTACCTCAATGCAAACCATATGGTGAATACCTGGTATGCACTATTCCTCCTTGACCGCTAAAATCAGAACTTCATGAAACTTATACAGGATATAATTACATACAATGGATGTGCACTTTGTATTTTGTTTTCCAATAATTCATTTTTTTCCAGATGTTAAAGAAAATGCATGAAAATTCAAAACTTTAATCTTTATTTGTATTGCAATGAACAACTAAATCTGTACTGAAAGAATCCAAATTATATAATATTTCCTTATAACACTTACTGTCTGTATATCTGATTTACTGATATCCTATGCATTTGTCAAACAAATCAAGTACACCTTTCCTTATAGAAAATAATAAAACACTGTTTTAAAAGAAGGAAGTCCTTGAAATTATGTAATATTCAATTATACTCTTCTTATAGATAAGTGCATTGTGCTCAAGATAAAAATTTTCTGAAAAATTGTTTATTTTAAGAGACAGAAGTATGAAATCAAGTGATAAAATCAGGATTGTTTTAAGTACACAACATAATACTATAATTTTAGAGTTCAAACTTAATGTTTTACAAAGAAGTTGAGGGCAGAACTATCCATTAGGAATTAAGTGATGATATAAAATAAGAAGTACATGTAGTTTGCTGCGATAATATAGAATGAAACATGCAAATCTGAACAGCTGGAAAGTTCCATGGAAAATAATCATAAAGGAAAATGAATATTTTACTTATTTGTTAAAAGAAACAGGCATTTTTACTTAACTGAATCTATGACCTAGTAAAATCAGCAATGCCCACTTGCGAAATCTTTTCAAGTTGAATCTGGCCATAATATAGTCAAAATAACAGCTCGTTTTCCAGAGATTTCACAGTGCTTCTCACAATACAGATATATATTCTCTTTAGAAATGTTATTTGGATAAGTACAAGTTATCAAAATAAAAAGAAAAAAAAATTTTTTTCTTTGTCAAAAACAAGAATTTCCAAAAATTCTCCATTATATTATACTGTTATCTATCCTTTAAGTACCATACTTACGAAGATGATGTAGAATTTGGTTCCTTAGTACCAAAGTCTGTAACATCCACTTCAGGTACAAGGTCTGGACACGACATTTTATACTAATTCAAGTTTTAAAAGCACGCTTACACAACAAATGTTTATACTTATTTCAAACAAGTCGCTCAAATTGAACTAATTAAGTCCTCATTTAAATCTACTAGCATATAATTCTGCAGTATTTCAAAGAAAATCATTTTGCAACAACGATTTTATTCAATCAACTTTCCATCTCATTTCCTCATGGAAGTTTGGGCACTCGTGTGTAATATGAAGGTCAGTGCAAATCCCATTACCTCGTCAGCGGTAAAATCACAATTCTAATTAAGAAAATAACAATATTACAGAGATGGAATAAAAGAAAAGTAATTAGTGTTCACTACCATTGTTATAATTACTAAAACAGCCATGTAGTTTTGATGAAATCTACAGAAATCGTTGTAAAGCAGTAAAACAAGTTATTGTTAATACAGATTGACAGATTTATCATTTATCACGAAAAATTCAATACTTTTCTAAGATTTACTGAAAGAAGGAGAAAGATCAATGTTAAAATAAGAAGAAAGAAAGTTAAAAGATTAAAACATGTTCCATATCCGTGTGTTAGATAGAACAGACTATCATCAATAATCTTCCAGCAGTCAACTGACAATAAGTCTGGTTCAGATTCGATCACATGTCTTTCTTAAAATGTTAACAAAAGATCTATTTAAATAACACTCAGCTAAGAAGTAACTTAATATTGAATTTTATAATAAATTGTATCATTAATACTTGAGAAAAGCTTTACAACATCAAATAATCAGTGAATTGTGGTAACAGGACGTCTAAATGACCTAATTGTCATGGTTCAGTAATTTGATAAGACATCACATATGATATAAGGCACATGATATAAGGGGATACAATCAACCTTTCCACATTTTTGTTATAAGTTGGGAATTCTTTTGCACTAAAGATTTCATTTAGAGAATTGCTCCTGTAAAATGGCAATGACTTTCCCCATCAATTCAGCAGTTATATAAGAGGGTGTGAATGGGGGTACTCTTTTGAGGGTTTAACTAGAGCATGTCGAAACTGGCGTTGTCGGAAGGGCCCCGCAATTTCGATCCTGAAACTCTGGGCAAAAGTAAAAATCAGATAAGTGTGGATTCAATTCTGTTTGACACACTAATGTGTTGATACAGTAATTTACTGGACACAGTGATTTCTAGACGTTTTACCAAACTATATATCATTTCTTAGCTTCAGACTAAATATCAAGTCATTCAAAGCTAAAAATCAAAGTATCAGCAAGAAAGAAAATAGTGCTGTGACAAACCTAAAAGTTTCCAGGCTTCAGACAAAATTTCAAATCATTCCTTCTTGTAGAAGCCAAGAAATCTGTGACAAAAAAATTTTGTTCATCATAAAAATCAAAGTATCAGCAAACAGGAAGTGGAGGACTTACAAACTTGAAAATCCTTACACATATTAATGTAACTCATCATGTTGAAGCTTCAGACCAAATTTCAAATTATTCCTTTATTGTTGAAGCCAAGAAATCTGTGACAAAAATTTTTTTGATAGTAAAAAAAATCAAAGTATCAGCAAACAGGAAGTGTACGCCTGATAATGTTGAAAATTGCTTACACAATACAACTCATTATTATCATGCTTCAGACCAGGGATCCACAAATTTTTGGAACCGATTTCGGTCATTTTTGGGAGGTCAGAACATTTGGATGAAATTTTTGACATCGTCATTACCAACCCCCCCTTTTTCGATGATGCTTATTTTAAGCTATGTTTTATACGCAATGTATGATTTTTGTCTCGTATTCTGATGCCCGAGGTTGTATAATCATTGCATTAGGTTAATAAATCATGTTTATTATCAGCAGTGATGTCCAAATGTCAAAATTGCAGTTGATATTCCTTTCGATGACAAAACGAAAGTAAACCGGAAATGACAGATGTGTTGTAATTTCGAACAAAATCGGAAACCGCTGTGAAATGCAAATGCATTAAAATTGGACAGGCTATTCAAGGCACTAACGGATTTCGGTGGGATTTAAACTAATTTTTATTTACAGTAATGTTAGGGTTTTATCGATCTTCGCATAAATTTTATGAACACGCATGCGCGATCGGAAAGTAAGAAGAAACCAAAATCAAGTTGAAATTAAAAAGAAAATGTCATGTTTGAAGTAAAATCCTCAATTTCAAATGCTTCCTTTGTCAATATTTACCCCTGGGTATTTACCACCCCTTGTTATCATCACAAGGGTAATTAATTTGTAAATGGCAATCACCTGCTGTTAATCCATTAAAGGTGACGACAGGTTTATTTGATAATTACCTGTTGACATGTTACATCAAGTTTAATTAGCAGTTTGGTGATTAAAGTCATATTCTTTATGCATTGTCTTGTAGAATGTCTGATTTTTTTAAATTCCATTTTTTTTGAATGTCCGAAAAGTTGAAATTCATTTTGGTCAAAAATTGAAAATTTCGGTCATGAACGACAAAAAAGTGGCATTTCCAGATCCCTGCTTCAGACCAAATTTCAAATCATTCCCTATTGTAGAAGCCAAGAAATCTGTGATGAAAATTTGGTCCATAGAAAAAAATCAAAAGGAAAAGGATACCTGACGAACTTGAAAATGGCTTACAAAATACAACTCATCATTTGTAAGCTCCAGACCAAATTTCAAATCATTCCCTATTGTAGAAGTCAAGAAATCTGTGATGAAAAATTTGTTAATAGTTAAAAAATCAAAGAATCGGCAAACAGAAAGTGGAAGTCCAACAAACTTGAAAATCGCTTACACGATACAACTCATCATTTGCAAGCTTCATACCAAATTTCAAATCATTCCCACTGATACAAGCCAAAAAATTTTTGACAAAAAAAATTGTTGACAGACAGACAGAAGGACAGACAAAGTGAAAACTATAGGGCACCCACATCTCTATGTGGGGCCCTAAAAATATCAGTCATATGACGAGAACGGTAGGACATTTAAGCCCTTTCACGAATCATGCTAGCATGTTTGGCTGGTTAACAGTAGAGGGCATTCATACCCTCGTATAATTTTCAACTAGGACAGACATGATCTACTAGTTTGAAATTTATTTTTTTTTCAAATAATCATATCCTCAAAAAATGTTTCTATACACAAAGGGGAAACTAAGTTTGAAATACTCTTTTACCAGTAGATTATTTTTCAGACCTCTACTTAAAAGCTACGAATTTCTAACATTTGTAAAGAGATTCAGATCTTCAATGTCCTTTCATGTTGGAAGCTATTATTCCGTGATAAAATTACGATTTTCCTGTTCACAGAAACTACAATTATTGATTTACAAGGAACTTTGTGGGAATAAAAGGCAACAATTTTCTTTGCTTATATGCAAATTAAAACATTTCAACTTCTATCCCATTTCTGAATTTTCAGATTCGCTCCTGACTTAATTTTCTTTATGGAAATGTAGAGATTAATGAATTTATGCTGTTAACAGTTTTACATTTCCAGTTATCACTCTGGCGTAATTGGGAATATGCAAATGTCAGTTGACTATATTCATTTCAATTTCTGTCAATGACATGAGTGACTTGTTATTCAAACGATCCAATGAAATTGTAAACTAGATCAATTATCATTGTCAAGGTTACAGTAACGGGCATGTACTTCAATGTAAATGTTATGCTGACTTCTTGTCCTAAAGTAAATCATTATGATACTATTAATGTATTACCGCATATATACAATATAGCTGAAACACTGAGTTGATATTCAGCATCAATTCCAAGGAAAAGGTCTTGTATATGCAAATAAAGGGCTACGCCGAGCGCAGCATGATACGACCGCAGCATGTCGACCACTGAAATTTCAACAAAAGTAGTTTAAAGTGAATGTGGACACAGTAAAGAGCTTGACACAATAATTAGATGGACACAAAAAGAAG
>MJUU01036928.1:0-13542 GCA_002080025.1 Modiolus philippinarum | reverse complement strand
GAAGTAATATGAATATGAATAAAATTTGATTTTGGAGGAGTAATATGAAAATATTTTCATTTGGAGAAGTAATATGAATACAATTTCATTTGGAGAAGTAATATAAATACAATTTCATTTGGTGAAGTAATATGAATATGAATAAAATTTGATTTTGGAGGAGTAATATGAAAACATTTTCATTTGGAGAAGTGGAGAAGTAATATGAATACAATTTAATTTGGAGAAGTAATATGAATACAATTTCATTTGGAGAAGTAATATGAATACAATTTCATTTGGAGAAGTAATATGAATATGAATAAAATTTGATTTTGGAGGAGTAATATGAAAACATTTTCATTTGGAGAAGTAAAATGAATACAATTTAATTTGGAGAAGTAATATGAATACAATTTCATTTGGAGAAGTAATATGAATACAATTTCATTTGGCAAAGTAATATGAATATAAATAAAATTTGATTTTGGAGGAGTAATATGAATGCAATTTCATTTGGAGAAGTAATATGAATACAATTTCATTTGGAGAAGTAATATGAATACAGTTTAATTTGGAGAAGTAATATGAATAATATTTAAAAATATAACATGTATTACAAAAACAAAATTCATCGCTGATTTCAAACGATATAACTTGTGTCAACACTCAATTGCCAAATTTAATTGTGAGGAAATAAGATTTAACATGAATGTAACTCGGTGTTGCTTATGTTTTTCACTTCAATTTTTAATTACATGAATGCTTGTGGTGATTTTTATTTCAGCTGAAAGTAGAATGGATAAACCTCCAATCAGATCATTCAGTAGACATTTTGTGACTGTCCCAGTTGGAGCAGGGTAAGATACTCTATCACAAGGTATATGTAACAATGGCAGTAGAATACTGAAGGAACAAAGCACAAGATTACATATATCAAAGTCCAGAGACAAGGCAAAGATGAGAACACCAGAAGACAGAAGACACAACACACCACTAAAACACACAAACACCACAAATACAACACTCAAAGCTAAAGCACTAACAGTGTGAACTCCATAAAACAGAGTGTGAGTGACAACAGGTGTGCTAAAATGGTAAGGTTGGCCTGCTCTGAAATTAAGGTAATAAAACTACAACAAATATCACCCTCTAAACATTGCTTTAAATTCAAGATATGAATTGTAGTAAATACATGTACATGTATATCATTTGTAGATATTATAAAACTGCCATTGTATAATAATTTCTTCATAAAATTATGTTAAATTCTTTTCTCTGTAATCTCCTACAATTATGACACGTCAAAAGAATGACTGGAACTAGTCTGGCTTTTTTAAAAAGGAATGGCAGATGTAAATATTTGTCATACATGTATAATGAATGTTTTTTGTAATAGCATGTTATAGACCGCACCCCAACCATCCCTTTCTTCAGAAGGTTGGAATGGGGTATTTTTAGCGTAGAAATTCATATTTGGTTTACTCATTGTAAGCAACAAATACTGTTGGATGAACACATAACTCATTTGACCCTGAGCACAACTTTAATGTCTGGTGGCCATGTTGAGTGGTAGACCAATGATATTAACAGTAGTATGTAAATTTTTTTNTCAAAGGGGCCAAAATTGCAACTGATTCAAGCTCTTTATTGTGTCCATTTAATTACTGTATCAAGCTCTTTACTGTGTCTTCATTCATTTGAATTGCACTCATGTTCAAATTTCAGTATTCGACATGCTGCGGTCGTATCATGCTGTGCTCGGCTTGGCCCTTTATTTGTATATGTCTTACTGCTGTGGCATTTGTACGTGACTTCAAATTCTTATGATGGTGTAAATACTTCTATCAACTTTTATATATAGATTACTTGCTCATGAAATTATTAATCCTTTTGATTTCATTCCAGGATGGTTATTGTAAATGACATGCTGACAATCACCAATGCATCACATGAACAATTTAAGGTATATTTTGTTATACATGTAATATGGATGAGTGTGAAATCCATTAAATCTGTGATACTCTTTAACTTAAAAAAGTCTGGTATGTATAACTGCCGTGGAAGAGTTATCGTCATGACAATTTCAATGGAACATTTATTTTATCAAATTAATTTTCTTGTTTCATTTTGTCATCTTAAAAGTAATTAACACCAATTAAAGATGTTTTTATCTAGGAAAACTGAGACTTGTAGGAAATTTTGGAATATTGATATTAAAATCAGCCATACTTTTGTGGGATACATTCTCATCTAGGGTATATTTCTGCTTTCATACTGAATACAGCTGTAATGTTGAAATTGGGAGAGGACAATCTAAGTTGTGATAACTTGTGTCCAATCCCTTTTGTAAAATTATTTACAAATAAACTACGTTTAAACTCTAATGTTGAAATACAGTTGAGCTCCAATGGCTTGAATGCAATAACTCGAACACTATGGATATCTTGAATTCTTTTTTAGTCCCTTTGTTCAAGTTAAAAGATAGTTCGATCTTGATAGCTGGAAAACCCCTCTAACTCGAACTGTTTTGATCGGTCCCTTGATTGTAGTCATCGAAGTTCAACTGAAGTACTTAATTGAAGTGATCAACAAAGAATTTATCAACAGAAAACAAAGTTAAGTAACCATGGAAACAATCATATTAAGGTATCAAATACTTATATTTTAGAAAGCATTCAAATCTCAGGCACCAACACCTTCATCTAGTCCAGTCCCAGATCAGGGACCAACAGTCCCGTTCCCACCACAGGTTGGACCAACTTTTACTCCAGAACAACAGCAAAAGATACAAAGTTTCTGCCATGAATCAGGAATGAATCCAGAATGGTCAGCTAAGTATGTGTTGTGATATTTTCATAAAAGTCTGCACGGCTAGCTTTATCCATGTCTTTCTAGGCAAATGGTTAATAATCATTGATGTTTTATTTTTATGTAATAGTTGGTTTCCTCAACATACATGATTTATCTGAAGTATTGAATCCATTCATACATGTACATACATATACATTCATGAAGCTTTCAGTTCTATAATATAAACTTTGAACTATTTCTCTGTTCAGGTGAGGCTATAATTGTCAATCTTTAAAAAAAAATTATAAAAGCAAGATTTTTCTGACACAGTAACAAGTTTTCTTTTCTTGAAGTTCCATATCATATCTTGAGAACTCTGTTTTTACTATTGCAGATGTTTAGAACAAAATGGCTGGGAATATGAAAAATCTGGAGTAGTCTTTTTAGAGTTACAGGTAATATATATATGTATTTAGAAACAAGCACAAAATAAAGTCTTGTAACTGCAAACAAGCCTGGTTAGCTCTGTAGACAGAACCCCTAAATCCATAGGTTCTGGTAGAGACCAAATTATTGTCTATCCTGTCTTATACTTATGAAAGTGAGAGTATAATACCTTCTTACATGAGAGCAGATCAAAGATCAGGGTATCTTTCAAGGATGTAAGAAATTCCGTCTTTTCTCGAGTGGAGTGCAGCGAAACGAGAGAATAAGACGAGGAATTTCTTACATGAGTGAAAGATATTCCAATCTTTGATTTTGTTCCAATATAAGAAGCTATTTCTTCAGTCAAATATGACAAGAATTATCTGGGAACCTATACTGTGCTAATAACGTTGTCGCCATTTGAGTGTTCCTTACATTGTGACGTCAGGTGTTTTATGACGTTTATTCAGGGTAACAATTATTCTATCACAAAAATGAACACTCATGGTTGGTCATTTACCCATTTGAGACGAGGTCACTTGCATTGATCTCACATGGGTCGTCTCGCATTGTAAACCATCATTTACGGAAAAATAAAGAAATCTCTTACACTCTTGCATTTTGAATGTTGATTTTTTAGCAGCAATATGATTTTTGTACAAACTGACTGCAATTAATAGCTATTTCTTATTAAAGAGCAATATGTTTATAATACAATATGTTTATAATATTCTAATAAATTGCTAATCTTGCCTGTTTGGTGAGACTAGAATGGGTAAAAATAGTTACTTGCTTTGCTCACACTCCCTATAGCTTTCTATGAAACAAAAAACCAGGGTGAGATTTTTCCGTCTTGCCCATGGATGAAACAAGCTACACACACACTGTCCTACATGATGATCATCATAGATCTCGGATTTTGATAATAAGACTAGGATATTAGAAGGATATAACAAATTTCAATAATGTTTGACATTAAGTATTAGTGATTTGGATATAGTGTACAATGCAAATGCAAATATTGAAGAAAGTCAATAAATATGAAATTTTGTACATTCTGTTTTGATATGGACTTTATCACTGCTAATATTAAGTAAGCCCTTTAGGGAGAGCTTGATATGTTATGCCTTGATAAAGTCTGTATCAAAACCAAATGTCCTATATTTCTTTTATCGGTTTATTTACAACATGAACAAATAGATATTACCTGAAATTTCTATTCTAGCATGGTTAATATAATGTTTAATGCAATAATTCATTCAAAGTATGACTTGTATGACTATGACAAGTAGTACTAAAGCATAGCAAGGTGTGTGCGACATCTTCACATGGACTCAATAATTTCGTGATGTGTCCAGTACAGTGATACTGACATTAACAATTTCTGTAGGAAATTAATACAAATTACCAATACATCAAAAACATGTGTGTCAAAAATGGCCAAACATTCACTTCAGCTGCCCAAATATCTATAATATATCCATTTACATATAATTTAGTAGAGGAATCTTGTAATTTACTGATTACCGTATATCGGGATTTTTTCGTGTTTGTCTAATTTTTGCGGTAGGCAATCATATGCGAACTTAAGCCTCTGTGTAAATTTTATTGCCCATTCAAAGGCATTAGATTAAGTATAAAAATGCAAATTATAAACATATGGAATTTTTAACTGGCCTGTTTTACACCAAAATCGCAAACAAAAGCCTACGCTAAAATAACCCAATATAGGGTATAAGGTCTTTTGACATCCTTAATCATATAAAAACATTGTCTTAAGTGACACAACATTGAAATGTTCATAACTCAAAAACTAACAATAAATGTAATATTTTTATATTAACAGAAACAAGGAAAAATTCCACCAGAAGCTTTTGTGAGCTAATTGTAAAGACTATATTCATGACTGGACATCACACTTTATTCAGGAGACTAAGAATAGTAAATAACATGTTTTATAGCTGACGAAATAGATTGTGTTATTGTGCTACAAACACATGGAGTGCTATGAATACTATGTTGTATGTGATTCTTTCACAGTGGAAACAAATTGATCCTTTATGGTGGATATTTTGTAAATCCAACACTAGTGAACTGCAATTAATCCAAGAAGATTAGATCTCATAAATTACTTATGTAAATTTGTAATTGTATTGGCCATGGCATTTTTTGTGAAGATTGTATAAAAAGTATGAAATAAGTGTATTTATTATTAGTATTTCTATTGTTTAGAGTAACAAATCATGTTCTTGATGCAGCCTAAGAAATATATAATTTTGCATCCCACAGGAATATGAAGTATAACATATATTTGCTGAGAACAAATCTTTATAATTCCGTATTAAAACTGCGTCATTTTAGAGTAGTGCCATAAAAATGAAATAATGTTTCCAAGAAACTTCATTTTAGAGTTATCTCAAGTCATTCAATTACCTAGTTTTTTGCCCATATCTATTTAATGAAATCGATCAACAAACATTCACTGTTTAGTACACTGTTTTTATATGTATATTTTGTAAATACATGTATATAGTGCTGCTGCCAAGTTGTCAACACATTTTTTGTATAAAAATCAACATTTTGTGTATTTTATTTTCAATACTGAAATCAAGATCTTTTATTTCATTGTTTACAATATGTTGAAAAGAAATTGTGCTTAGTACTATTATTATATGAGAATGAATTATAAATATTGTATGTGAGATTCAGATGTGAAAGTCAGATGTTTTTATTATTATTATTGTGAAAATGACATGCTTGAAACTGTGAGAGACATAGAACTCAAAGATATTGTTAAGTTCTTGTTAAGATGTAAAGAGTAAAATATTGTATGAGAAAACTTGTTTTTAATTCTGTGTTGAATGGTTTCTTATGAAGGAATAAGATCAAAGGTTTTATCATTTATTTTAATTAAAAAAATGATAACATGATATTTGATTTATTTGAAGAGGCCTTTTTTAGCTCACCTGGCTATGCCAGGGTGAGCTTTTGCCATCACTTGGCGTCCGTCGTCCGTCTGTCCGTCCGTCGTCTGTCCGTCCGTCTGTCGTAAACTTTTCATTCAAAGATCTTCTCCNTTGTGCTAAGGGTAGAGTTTTTATTGCTCTTCTGACACAAGTGATTCTGAAGTTAAATTGATCTAGGGAAGTCATTTCTTCTAATGTTCAAGGTACAACTTTATTCTGTATTGAAACCATAATTTTAAGCATCTTAAAAAGATTAAGAATCATCTTAATATGATTATACCCCCGCTCCGAAGGAGAGGGACATGTTTTACCTCTGTCTGTCCATCCATCCATCCATCCATCTGTCCGTCTTTCTGTTGGCTTATTTTTCTCTGCACCTGCATATCACAGCCACTTGATATTTGGTAAAGTGCTTCAGTATGGGTTCTTTACTGCACCTCTCCTTTTTAGCTGACCTGGCCAAAGGCCATATGAGCTTTTGCCATCACTCGGCGTCCGTCGTCAGTCCGTTAACTTTTAGACAAAGATCCTCTCCTCTGAAACTACTGGGCCAATACTAACCAAACTTGGCCTGAATCATCACCAGGGTATGCACTTTCAAGTTTTTGATTTTTATGTCCGTAGACCAACAACATGGCCGCTGTTACTAAAAGTAGAATATAGGGGTAAATTTCTGTTTTTTGCAAATTACTCGAAAACCATTACAGATATAAAAAATCTGACGGGGTAAAAAAATGATCAGCATGATGAGATCTAACCACTGTGCAATTTTGAAGAAAATCTGAAAACCCATCTCGTAGTTACAGTGCTTTTTCTTTAAAATTTTCAAAATTTTGGGTTTTTTTAGGCCATGTGAGCTATTGTCATCACTTTGCGTCCGTCATCCGTCCGTCAACAATTTCAGAAATCTTCTCCTATGAAACCGCTGGGCAAAATGTAACCAAACTTGGCCTGAAGCATCACCAGGGTATTGCTTCTCAAAGTTATGTTTGATTAGTTGGCCGGTCAAAAAACATGGCCGCCATTGCTAAAAATATAACATAGGGGTAAATTACAGTTTTTTGCCAATAACTCAAAAACCATCACAGATATCAAAAATCTGACATGGGGGTAAAAATGATCAGCATGATGAGATCTACCCACTGTGCAATTTTGAAGAAAATCTGAAAACCCATCTCGGAGTTAAAGCCCCTTTTCCGTTAAATTTTCATAATTTTTGCATTTTTTATTTTTTATTTCAAAAAGTGTAACAGAAAGAGGTCAAGTGTAAATTGCAAAAATGTTCAGCATATCAAGATCTACCCACCTGAAATTTTGAAGAAAATCCATAAACCCTTTTAGGAGTTATTGCCCTTTTTTCACCGAATTTTTTAAATTTTCGTATTTTCCATCTTTTATTTCCAAAACTATAGAAGATGAAGGTTAAGTGTAAAATTGATGAAATGTTTACCATGCTGTAGCGACTTCAAAACTGATGTTGAAAATTGTTCCTTGACCACCATTTTCAAAATGGCCGCCAAAAAAGGCGGGAAAATTCAACATTGTCCAATTTCAATGACATTTGGTTTCCAAATAGATATTGATTTTGCGATTTCAAATCCGGTGTTGAAAATTGTTTGTTGACCGCCATTTTCAAAATGGCCGTCAAAAAAGGCGGGAAAATTCAACATTGTCTGACTTAAATGAAATTTGATTTCCAAGTAGATATTGATGTTGCGACTTCAAAACCAATGTTGAAAATTGTTTGTTGACTGCCATTTACAAAATGACCTCTCCACTTCAAAACTGGTGTCGAAAGTGGTTCTTAGCATGAACGTTTTTTGTCAAAAAAGCCCAACAAAGAAATATAGTAAAACATCATCAGACTCTAAAAACAGTTCAAGATATTGGAGGTGTTTGAGCTACAAAAGTTTGAGAAACTGAAGATTAACTGTATTACTTACAATGTTCCCTTGATTGTGGCAACCGAAAGCCAGGTGAGCGATACAGGCTCCTGGGAGCCTCTGGTTTTATTTTTTATTTCAAAAAGTGTAACAGATAGAGGTCAAGTGTAAATTGCAAAAATGTTCAGCATATCAAGATCTAATTTTTAAAATTTTGTATATTTTCGTCTTTTATTTCCAAAACTATAGAAGATGAAGATTAAATGTAACATGATGAAATGTTTGCCATGCTGTGGCAACTTGAATTGTGAAATTTGGTTTCCAAATAGATATTGATGTTGCCACTTCAAAACCTGTGTTGAAAATTGTTCGTTGACCGCCATTTTTTCAAGATGGCCGCCACAAAAGGCGGGAAAATTCAACATTGTCCCATTTCAATGAAATTTGGTTTCCAAATAGGTATTGATGTTGCAACTTTAAAACTGATGTTAAAAATTGTTCGTTGACCGCCATTTTCAAAATGGCAGCCAAAATAGGCGGGAAAATTCAACATTGTCCGATTTCAATGAAGTTTGGTTTCCCAAATAGGTATTGATGTCACAACTTCAAAACAGATGTTAACAATTTTTCATTGACCACCATTTTCAAAATGGTCGCCAAAAAAGGCGGGAAAATTTAAGGTGTAATAAACTAATTCCGTCTCCCATTGCCTCCCATGTTAAATTGCACATGTTTCTGTGCTCGTAGAATTTTTATCTGAAGTTCAAATAAAATGACAGATGTCTCTTCTGAAAGTCACATCCTTCGGTAAACCCTCATGAAAAGATCAACTGACCTTAACTGTAATATAAGAAAAAACTGGTTCCCGGAAGGTCACAACCCAGGGATAGGTACTTCCTGTCTGTGTTTTCACAGGAAAAATACCTCCACTTTCAACTTTGATAAAAATTTAAATTTTCATCGAAATCGTTTAAATTTAGGCTTAAAAGATTCACTATTGAATGCTTTTTTAATTTAATTCATAATAACTCGCCAACATTTTTAATCTACGACGCTGTTGACACTTCTTTGGAACTATGTCGTCTCAAATAAGGACTATATTCACATATGTGCCTGACTGGGTTCAGAATTAGTTGTGTTACACCTTTAACATTGTCCAATTTCAATGAAATTTGGTTTCTAAATAGGTATTGATGTTGCAACTTCGAAACTGATGTTAAAAATTGTTCGTTGACCGCCATTTTCAAAATGGGCACCAAAAAAGGTGGGAAAATTCAACATTGTCCGATTTCAATGAAATTTGGTTTCCAAATAGGTATTGATGTCACAGCTTCAAAACAGATGTTAACAATTGTTCGTTGACCGCCATTTTCAAAATGGCCGCCAAAAAAGGCGGGAAAATTCAACATTATCTGATTTCATTTAAATTTGGTATCCAAGTGGATATCGATGTCACTACTTCAAAACCGGTGTTGAAAATTGTTTGTTGACTGCCATTTTCAAATGGCTGCCAAAATAGACAGGAAAATTCAGTGATGTCCGATTTCATTGAAATTTGGTTTCCAAATAGGTATTGATGTCACAACTTCAAAACTTATGTTGAAAATTGTTTGCTGACGGCCATTTTCAAAATGGTTGCCAAAAAGGCGGGAAATTTAAACATTGTCCTATTTCAATGAAATTTGGTTTCCAAATAGATATTGATATTGCGACTTCAAAACCGATGTTGAAAATTGTTCGTATTTCAAAACTGGTGTTGAAAGTGGTCCTTAGCAAGAACATTTTTTGTCAAAAAAGCCCAACAAAGAAATACAGTAAAACATGATCAGACTTTAAATGCTGTACAAGATATTGGTGGTGTTTGAGGTATTTAAGTTTGAGAGACTGATGATAAACTGTATAACTTACAATGTTACCACAATTTTGGCAACTGAAAGCAAGGTGAGCGATACAGGTTCCTGGGAGCCTCTAGTTGGCTCTGTGTAGTCCTTTATTCCAAAAGTATCCAATGTTAATCCTTAGTTCCACGATGATGGCCATGTTTTGTATCGGATCCAAATGAAATGAGCAATCTTGGTAGAGGACCTTCCATACATCATACCTGTAAAGTTTGGTTGGATCTGCTTCAGTGGTTTCAAGGAGAATATGAAAATGTGATTTTTTCCCATAGGGTCCAATGTTAAACCTAAGTTCCAGGTTGGTGGCCATGTTTTTTTTTTTTTTGTTGGATTGGAACTAAATGAGCAATCTAAGTAAAGGACCTGCCATTCATCATTCATGTAATGATTTGTCGATTGTGCTTCAGATGAAAATGTGATTTTTTACATAGGGTCCAATGTTAAACCTAAGTTCAGCGCTAGCGGCCATGTTTTTTGTCAGATCTGAACGAAATGAGCAATCTTGGTAAAGTATCTTCCATACATTATTCCTGTAAAGCTTGGTTGAATTTGCTTTAGTGGTTTTAGAGGAGAAGATGAAAATGAAATTTTTCCTATAGAGTCCAATGTTAAAGCTAAGTTCTGGACTTGTGGCCATTTTTTTTCGGATTGGAACAAAATGAGCAATCTTAAGTAAAGGACCTTCCATTCCATTCCTGTAATGTTTTGTTGATTGTGCTTCAGTGGTTTCAGAGGAGTTGTTGAAAATGATGTTTTTCCCAGCGGGTAAAATGTTAAATATAAGTTCCGCGCCGGCAGCCATGTTTCTTTTTAAATAGGAACAAAATGAGCAATCTTTGTAAAGGACCTGCCATACTTAATTCCTGTAAAGTTTGGTTGAATTTGCTTTAGTGGTTTCAGAGGAGAAGATGAAATGTGATTTTTCCAATAGGGCCCAATGTTAAACCGAATTTCTGCCCTGGGGGCCATGTGTTTTGGCAGATTGGAATGAAATGAGCAATCTTTTTATAGGACCTTCCATACTTAAATCCTGTAAAGTTTGGTTGAATTTGCTTCAGTAGTGTCAGACAAGTTAATGAAAATGTGAAAAGTTGACAGACAGACAGACAGTAAATGATAGCAATCATACTGAGCCTTTGGGTCAGGTGAGCTAAAAATAAAATTTTTGAAATTCGCACCTTTTATCTTGTGAATTGGCCATGCCACATGAAATCTATTGACATAAAATTTCCTAAGGAGTTCACTGAAAGAAACCTATCAAAATAATAAAGATTCTACAATCAATTATGTGAAAACACTCAATTTAACCCCTATTCGGCCCTTTTATCTGAAACAGACAGGACCAAAAACTGGAATTCAAAACCCAGGCTTACATGTGTGCAGATACAAATCATTCTGAAATTTGATAATGATCTGTCTACTAGAACTAAAGTCATCCTGTCCACAAACGCCAAGGACGACTGCGACCTTGCCATAATACCTTGCATAAAATTTTGTGGTAGTATAAAACAAGAGGCTCTCAAGAGCCTGTATTGCTCACCTGGACTCTGGCTTTCATTGACAGTCTTTGTTAATGGATTTAAATTAAACCATGGTTCCAGTTTGCCAAGTGGTCTCGACAAACAAGACCTGAAAATGTTTCAGGTGGGTTCAAGTTTGGTTCTTTTCTCTGCAGGGGACAACCAAGGACTTGTGGCTAAGCTGCTGCAGTGAAAAAGGTCTTTGAATCTGTTCTCCCATAGGGTCCAATGTTAAATATAGAATAATGGTAGTTTTGAAGGTCGAGACAGAAAATATCACCGTATCTCGGCGAGTCCGATAGGACGAGCTGTGATACTAGTGATATTTTCTGTCGAGACCTTCAAAACTACCATTATTGCTTTTATCGGCAACATCGTAAGAGTGATGATGTCAATTTCATGACGTCATTGCCTGATCAGTCAGTAAGATCAAAGAGAAAATGTACATATTGCCGATATAATATGTTTATTGCTGGCATCCATCTTGGATATAGAGCCTGACATGAAAAACACCTTTTTCGTAGAAAGTTTGACTCCAACTGGCTCAACAATTTCGGAGAAGAAGACCTTTGAATGCGTTTTCCCATAGGCTTCAATGTTAAAACAATGTTTCCGGCTGGCAGCTATTTTGGATAAAGCCCCGACCTGAAAACCACCATTTTTGTAGGGAACCACCTAAGGACTATTGTGGTCAAGTTTGTTCCAATCGGCTCAGCATTTTCAGAGAAGATTCCCATATGGTCCAATGTTAAAACAATATCTTTTGAATAACAAGTCGTAGATGGACAATGTTTTGTCCATGGATGCATCTTGAGGAGTACTTGAGGTTGATATATAGAATAGGTGGATTTGACCTACATTTCATGCATGAGTGACTTAGGTTAAAGTTTTTGTAAGAGTCCAGATCTGGGATACTACAACTTGTAGAGGAATAATATTTTGTATGTAGAGGTGTCTTGTAAAGTAAGGAAGCTCCAGATGAAAATTGAGTCACTTTGACCTACATTTCATGCATGAGTGACTTAGGTTAAAGTTTGTGTTGCAGCTTGAATTTTAGATACTACAACTCGTAGAAGAATAATGATTTGTATGTAGATGCATCTTGTAAAGTAACAAAGCTCCAGATAAGAATTAGGTCAGTTTGACCTACATTTCATGCATGAGTGACTTAGTATAAAGTTTGTGTTACAGTCTGGATTTTAGATACTACAACTTGCAGAAGATTAATCTTTCATCAGTAGATGCATATATGCTTTAGGTATGAGGCTTCTGATTGAAATGAGGTAACCCATACATAGGGAATCAATGAAAACTCAAAGTCGAATTATCTCCCCTTCCTGGTTTCTGACAATAATTATATTCCTTCATGCACATCTTCATATAGTGTTCTTACTTTGTGTAAAGTTTCATTAAATTCCTTCAAGTGGTTTAAGAGGAGTTGCACTTACGAGGTAACCCATAAATGGGGAATCAACGAAATGTCTCAGGCGGATTATCCCCCTTCCTGGTTTCAGACAATATTTATATTCCTTCATGCACATCTCCATATAGTGTCCTTCCTTTATGTAAAGTTTCATCAAAATCCTTCAAGTGGTTTAAGAGGAGTTGCACTTACGAGAAGTGTGGACAGACGGACAGACAGACAGATGGACGGACAGACAGACAGGGTGATTCCTATATACCCCCCAAACTTTGTTTGAGGGGGGTATAATAAGGTCACAACATTTCTTGCATGACTGGCTCAAATTTAAGAAACAAGCCAGATCTTGAATGGTACAACTTCCTTGAGTGCTTATATTGCTAGACAAACATTCAATAAACGGGCGAGGGGATTAGCTGTCGTTTCCGACTGCCCCTTCTCTTGTTTGTAAAGGATCACTTAAGGACTATTGTGGCCAAGTTTGGTTCCAGTTGGCTCGGCAGTTTCAGAGGAGAAGATCTTTAAATGTGTTTTCCGACAGGGTTCAATGTTAAAACAATGTTTCCCACTGGCAGCCATCTTGGATATCATGCTGACCTGAAAAACACCCTTTTTTGTAAGGGACCACCAAAGGACTATTGTGGCCAAGTTTGAATC
>MJUU01036927.1:4566-54765 GCA_002080025.1 Modiolus philippinarum | reverse complement strand
TATGGATTTAAACATTTTACAGGAACAAAATGCTGTTACAACTTAATTTAAACCTCTAAAAATATTTAAAGATTTAGTGTTTGTCCTACTAACGAACATTGTTCAGTTTTATTCATCCCTTTTATAAGTAAAATTTCAAAGATTTTCGGAATACCCAGATTGTAATGAATCAAGCATCACCATTAGCATGATTAGGTAAATGTCTAAAAATAGAATATGTGACAAAATAGATTTACAAAATATTTTTATGAACGAATTACATCTATTTCTATGTTTCCTCTATTTTTCAAAACTTTGTGGACCCTTTCTATAGTAAAAACACACAGCAGTTTTATTTCCAAAACATGTGAACTCCCTGGCGTGGATACACAATGTATACCAATTTGTAAGTGGAATCTGTTTGGATTTTCATGCCGATTTTTTTCAAGTTATTTCAAAAACAAATTGACTTTCTACTTTTAATTAATACCTTTGGAAAAACTATAATTTTTATTGGCCGGGTTGCACAGAGTGCAAATCCGGGTTATAGTATGGTGAATGTCGGGCGGGCGGGCGGCGGCGGGCGGGGAAAATAGGGTACCTATTTTGTGAAATCAACTCCTCCTACAGTTTTCAACCCAGATCTTTAAAACTTTACAGAATGTTTCTACATATATTGAAGATGTGCACCTGACTTTTTGGTATCATTTCGGAAATTTTTTCTCACTTTTCCGGACTTAGGAACTTAGTATGAGCTTCACAATGAGAACAATGATAAAATTACTGATCCAAAACTAATTGCTGATTGTTTTAATGATTTCTTTGGATCTTGCATTCAAAATTTGAAAAAGGATAAAATATCAAGTTCCAATCATGAATTTGATTTATTAAAAAACTTTGTCCATAACAGAGTACCCAAAAGTAGGAAATTTATTATTCCACCTGTTAAAATGAATGAACTTTTTCAAGATATTTTAAAACTTGATACCAATAAATCTACAGGTACTGATAATATAAGCCCAAAGATTTTAAAAATCAGTGCTCCTTTTGTTGTTTCATCATTAACATTCATTTTTAATCGTATTATTGATAGTGGGGTCTTTCCTTTTGACTTAAAAAATGCAAAGGTTTCACCAGCATATAAAGCTGGAGATAAGTTCCTTCCTACTAATTATAGACCTATCTCTATCCTACCAACACTATCTAAGTTAATTGAAAAGCATGTTGCCAAAAACATGTATGAATTTTTATCAGAATTTAATTTGTTACATCCAGCACAATCTGGTTTCAGACCTATGCACTCATGTCAGACAGCTCTTATAAATGTAATTGATAAATGGATTCATGAAATGAATAATGGAAATATAAATGTTGCTATTCTTTTGGATCTAAGGAAAGCTTTTGATGTTGTTGACCATGATATTATGTGTAAAAAACTCCGAATTTATGGTCTGCATGAAAGTGCTGTATCATTTTTTATTTCTTATCTTAAGGAAAGAACCCAGCAGGTACAGATTGGGAATGTTAAATCTGATTTATCTTACATCAAATATGGTGTTCCTCAAGGGTCAATACTTGGCCCCCTGTTGTTCATTTTGTATATAAACGATTTACCTTTGTATATTCAAGATTGTGATACAGATATGTATGCAGATGATTCGACAATACATATTTCTGGTAAATCATTAAATGAAATCTTAGGTAAAGCTCAAGGCGACCTATTTAAAGTTGAACAATGGTGCTCTGATAATGGCATGTTCATAAATTGTGAAAAGACAAAATGCATGGTTATTGGTACAAGACAAAAACTATCACTATTAGATTCTGAAATTTCTCTTTATGTCATGGATGGTTCAATACATTGTTCAATGAACGAAAAAATACTTGGAGTCAAAATAGATCCAAATTTGTGCTGGACAAGTCATGTAGATCAAATCTGCTCTAAAATTTCATCTCGTGTATATCTTCTTTCCAAAACTAAAAAATTCTTAAATCTTGAATCACGAAAACTTTTTTACAATGGTTACATTTTGCCACTAATTGATTATTGTTGTGTTACATGGGGAAATTGTAAAAATGAGGACCTAAATCGCATTCTTAAGCTACAAAAAAGAGCAGCAAGACTAATACTTGATGCAGATTTTTTGGCACCTTCAGATCCCCTTTTTAAGACTCTTGGATGGATGAAAGTTCATGACAGAATAAAATATCATAAATATCTTTTAGTTTATAAAAGCTTGAAAAATGAAGCACCATCCTATTTAATCAACAAATTTCACTTAATTTCTGAAGAAAATCCTTATTCTCTGAGAAATGCAGTCAATGGTAATCTGAAAGTCCCAAAACCCCAAACTGAACTGTATAAAAAATCTTTCACATATTCTGGGGCATTATTATGGAATGAACTGCCATATAGTATTAGAAATTCACCATCAATAAGTTCCTTTAAGGTAAATTTAAAGAAGTTCATTCTGCACCAAACTGATGAAGGTGATCATATTTCACAAAAAGTTGAATTTTAAAATTGTTTTAATTATGTTTGTTGTATTTTTATATGTTATTTTCTCATGCTTGTTATGATTTACAATATATTACTGTTGAGGGCCTCAGGGAAGATTAGTTTGTAACTAACTGTGTTACCCTCTTAAAATAAAGCTATTATTATTATTATTATTATCATTACTCCAAGCTCAGAGGATGCTGCGGGCCAATTCATAAGCTGGGACCGCGCACGGCAGGGAGATTTGTAAATAAATAATTTAATCTTGGTACCAGTGAAAATAAAATATATAATTGTCAAGAAAATAAATAATTTAATTTTGATTTGAAGAACAAATTTTTTGTTGCAATTGCAAATAAATAATTTGATGTGATGGGGTGAAAATAAATAATTTGTTCGAAATGGATATGGAAATAAGGGGGCAATGGGGGTTCCAATAACAGCAATTATATTTGTAACAGCAAACTGATTTTTCCAATCATATAAATAGGAATTGGAATCCTCTTGACAACTGCAAACTGATTTTTCAAATAACAGATAATAGGGATCAATTATTTTCCTAGGCAAAATCTCCCAAGCACCCTCCCCTCACCCCTGAATATCAAATGGTTATCCCGTAACTTCATGCACGCCTGCAGATTATATAATGATATACTACAACTTTGTAACATTTTCAACCAAATCAAATGAGCAGTTTAGGATGACATGCACAGACAAAGTACTAGCTAGTACATGGATGGACTGACGGACAGAGTGAATAATCCTTTATCATAGCAATTTGCAAGCAAGAGGTTTCAAGAGCCTGCATCACTCACCTGGACCATGGCTGAAATAGACAGTCCAATAAAACTCTATTTACAACATGTACAAAGGTCTAAATGTCACCTCTATGTTATTGGGTCTTAAGAACATGTGTACATTTTAGCATGTTCATGCCACTGGCAGCAATCTGGGATGAGATGTAGACCTGCTGGATGCTTGTTTGAAGGGAACCATTCAGGACATGCATTTATGCTAAGTTTGCTTATAAACTGCCGAGTAGTTTCAGAGGAAAAAATCTTTAAAAATTTTTCTTTCTTATCATTATATTCCACCGAAGGACTATTGAAATTATGGCTAAGTTTGGTTCAAATTGGCCTCATGGTGTCAGAAGTGAAATCTTTGAATGAGTTTAAAATAGGGTGCAATTTTAAACCATGCTCCCTGCTGGCAGTCATCTTGGATGACTTGTTGGACAAAATTTTAAAGGACCCATCTAAGGAGTATTTTGCCCCAGTTTGGTTATAAAGGACCAAGTAGTTTCAGAGGAAAAGATCTTTGAACATTTTTTTTCCATAGGAATGTTGAACTATTTTCACCACTGGCAGAAAACTGCTGATGATAAAAATTATTTCTAAACCACTGTAAGAAACTGTATCTCATGCTCTTTTTAACACTACAAATTTATGAAAATCAATCTGGCAATAGGCATTACAGAAGTGGGAAAATGAGTCGACTGATTTCCATTTGGCTATAATTACTGTGGTGGTACTGAAGAAGATGTACAGGCTAAAAAGACCAAAGCTTTACAGGCATTTTCCATTCTTAAGACTGTACATTTGTATGTGTGGAAAAGCAGGACATTAAGAACATCAACAAAACTAAGAGTCTTCAACAGCAATGTAAAATCTGTTCTGTATGGTTGTGAGACTTGGAGAGAAACAGAATCCATCATTGAATCTCTACAAGTTTTTATAAATAAGTGCCTCAGAAATATACTAGGGGTAAGATGGCCAGAAAAAATCAGCAACATGGAACTTTGGCGGCGAACGAACCAACAACCAATAGTAAACACCATAAGAACTAGAAAATGGAAGTGGATAGGCCATACATGTACATTAAGAAACCTAACAGCTACACCACAAAGCAAGCTCTAGACTGGAATCCCCAAGGCCTACGTATATACGGAAAAGGGGAAGACCAAAGAACACATGAAGAAGAGGACTGAGCAATGAATTGAAGAAAATGGGAATGACCTGGAAACAATGCAACACAGCCCCTCAAGACCGTAGAGAATGGAAGAAGATTGTAGTCGCTCTATGTCCACCTATGGACGAAGTGGAATAAGTAATAATTACCGTAAAAAATGTTTGTTTCCCCTTACTCGACCCTACCTTGTGATGTTGAGTAGGTAGTTAGGAAGAATTTTTTTTAAAGATTTTTTTTTCTAAACAGTGGTAAAAAGAAATTACTGTTCTTTAAACTTTTTATTCAAATTTGAGTAAAAAAAAATTTCTGAAAAGTCAATAAAATCATTTGGGTAGAGGGCCATTTTTCCGGGTCAGTAAGGTAAGGGGGGAACAAACAATATTTTAATTTTAATTTGGCCTTAGTGTGAATCTGGCCAAAAAACTGAATGTGAAAATGTAAATAAGTCAGCAAATAATATCAGATACATGTAATAAAGAAATACAAAAGTTAAATATAATCACTTTACCAAATGTTAATGACAACAAAGCCCATGACGAGGATGATGGAATCTACATGTATGGTCACTGTGTCAAGCCTTCAAGGTATATATCGCAGTCGAGACAATTTGAAAAAAAAAATTTTGAAAGTGGTACAGCATTATAGAATAGACTAATAAATCCAAGAATGAAAGTGCTGATATACATTTTGTGTGTACATGTACTTCTCTATTTTACTATAAGGCAAGCAGTGCTCTGATATACCTGAAATTCAACACACCAATTCCAATCATCACACTAAAGACCAAATCAGTCTATTTGATACAAACCAAAAAGCTGACAAAGTTTAACCTGTAAACAGAAAATAGTTGCCTGATAGACCTTAAGGGGTCTCAGTGGTATTATTCCGCCATTTTTGTCTAATACTTGCTCATTTAGGTTTCATTCATTAAGAAATTTTACAAAATATTATTTAAAGTGTAAGGAAAGTTCCAAAGTACATAAAATGTATTTAAAATTTTTATTCCGTATCACTTTTACAACATTTTCATTCTAAACAACTAAAACACATGTGCTTAAAATCTGTTACTGGATTTACAGAACACAGAAATTGTGCAAGGGAGATAATTTGAAAAAAAAAGAATTTCATATACATTTATTGTAGATATCACTAGAGAAATTAACATTTCGCAATTTATCTGTTTTTCAACGGTGACCCCTAATTTTTATTTTTTATATTTAAACTTTACAATGATTTCAAAATACATGCAAAGTATGAACAAAATCTATCCTTAATATAGTCATTTCCCCTTTCATTTATTTGTAAAATCCTTAAATTTTCAATATTAAATGCTAGGAGACCCCCAAATTTTATTTTATATTTTGAATAATAATGCAATGTTTCTACACAGAAAATTTCATAAAATTCTATAATAGGAAAATAATACCCTGAACGACACCTTAAAACATGTTGAATGAAAAATCACTAATGGTTTGATTCCATGGCCACTTGATGACGTTTTATCACCAGATGATGCATGGTCTCTATTAACATGATTAAATCAACATCATCAATATAAATAAATATTGAAATTATTTGGAATTCTTCAGTTAACTTAGCAATATTCCTCCAGTACATGCAACACATACTAGTACATGTATAACAATACCTTCAAACTCCCGTTACATATTTTGTCTGTTCATTAAACAATCAAAGTTTTTTAGAATTCTCTTGTACATGTACAACAATTTATAAATGCCTAAAGGGGTTTACCTTGATACTTTAGCGATGACAAATTGGTATACAATAGACTTAAACATGTATAGACTTATTTGAAGTGAAAAGGAATGTACATGTATTTTGTCACTTATTAGTGAGGGGGGAGGGGGGAGTGGCTGGCCCTTTTTCGGGCTGTCAGGATTAGATGTTTTAAATTAAGGATTTCAGGATTTTTATGAGCAAAGCCTGGGATTTGGGGAAATTAATTCACTGGGAATCGGGATTTCATCAGTTTTAAGAATTTGTAGTTTGGGATTTCAGGATTTAGAAAAGAAAAAGTTGGGATTCCGGGACGAGACCCCTCAGGCTCCTCCTCATTAATGGGGTCCCTATTTCGCAATATCACAATTCAAATATTGTAATTTCACATAAACATGTATCATGTCTATTTTAGGAGTATTTTTCTCAAATCATGATCCACTGGAACTGCCATGTCACAACTCCCACTAGTGCATTTCATGTAACACAGCCCCTTTTGTAAAATAGAAATCTGCAGCCCTTTTCACAAACACTCTTACGACAAAAATTAATCGTAAGTCTTTAACATTTCATATAGACTTACAATGAATTTTTATTGTGAGACTTTTTTGGAAAAGGGTTTCAGGTTCTTATTTTCCGTTTTATTTTTGATGAAATGAAAAAAAAAAACATTTCTTTTTACATAAATGAACAATGGGGAGCTAAAAAATATGATCCTCGTCTTCGACTCGGCTAAAAATTCACATCAAATTTACTGTGACAAAATGCGCAGAATTTGTCAGCGTTTTTACATCTACAACTTGCTTACCGTGATATGAACAATTACTAGAGCCTCTGACAATATGTTTAAATTCTCTGTCTTTATCAGGGTCGTGCACTTTTAGTAGAATGTATTTAAATTTTCCGTGTGAATCAATTTTAACGTCTGGAATATTTGCAAACTTCGGGTTCTTGTGTGCGGAAGGTGAGGCGATATCTGTAGCAGCTACCGCCATTGTTTTGCTTTGTTGTAGAAAATTTGGGAGAGTTCCAACACAATAATTAAACAATCTTCCTGAGTCAGCTACAAGTGTTCTGCAAGCATTCATAAATTCACCTGCTGTAGTATCACATGGAACCTTCAAAACAATATCACAGCAAAAGCGCTTCTGATTGGCTATCTTTTTCGGGATTTCCCTTTGAGGTAAAACTAATCACCAAAAGTCGACACATTTAAGAAGTAGACAACAACGCAACGATCAGACGAAATTTAGTGAACTTGCCTATTTTTTTCAAGTGTGGTTCTCAGCATATATCTATCAGTACTTAGATAAAAATTATCCGATTTTCTGAGGGAAAGGATGGAGTTATGTTCTGTACTTTTTTTTTTCAGTTGATGCGCTTATTGACCTTACTTGAATAGTTTTTTTTATCCCTGCACTCTCGAAGAAAGTTCCGGGGATATTGTTATACCCCCATCCGTCTGTCCGTCCGTCTGTCCATCTGTCACACTTTTCTTGTGACTCAAACTTTACACATGTGGCATGTAACGCAAACTCCTCCTACATTTATGGATTTATGGACTTAATTTTGTTGTAGAATTGTTGCATATAGTCGGTAGATGCGCAATAAGCTTTCAGATTTTTTATCTTTATCTTCGTGCAAACAAGAGGCCCCAAGATATTGATTTTCACAAAGGCCCAAGTTGTTGATTTTGACACATGTGGTATGTGACACAAACTCCTCCTTCATTTTTGGATTTAGGGATAAAATCTTTATGCGGAATCTGTAGATTTGCAATAAGCTTTTGGAATTATGATTCCGGTTCCAAGGACTTTGGTAGGTTTTCTAAAAATGTCAAAGACTCATATTTGTTGAAATTTGAGCATATAATTATGTATTTTAGCAATTGTTGGATAGAAAATGAGATTTTGAATATTTAGAAACCTAAAATGCAATTCCAAGTTTGTAGTCTCAAAGAAACCACTTATTTTTGGAATTCTACCTAGCAACCATACGTACATAACTTCTTAAATTTAGGACAAACACTTTCATCAATTGGATTTCAAAAATATTTAATTCCAGTTTTGGTAAATTTCCTGCAAGTCTCAAAGACCACTTATTTTTTGGAATTCTACCTAGCAACCATGCTAAAATAATTTGTTTAGTATAGGACAGACATTTTTACTAAATGGATTTCTAGAATATTTGATTCCAAATTTGGTAAATTTCCTGAAAGTCTCAAAGACCACTTATTTTTTTGGAATTCTACCTAAATAGTTTCTTTAATTTAGGACAAACACTTTCATCAACTGGATTTCAAAGCTATTTGATTCCAATTTCGGTAAATTTCCTGAAAGTCTCAAAGACCATTATTTTTTGGAATTCTACCTAGCAACCATACTTAAATAGCTTCTTTCATTCAGGACAAACACTTTTATCAATTGGATTTCAAAAACATTTGATTCCAGTTTTGGTGTATTTCCTGAAAGTCTCAAAGACCACTTATTTTTATTAAATTCTACCTAGCAACCACATTTAAATAGTTTGTTTAGTTTATGACAAACATTTTAATCAATTTGATTTCAGAAATATTTTGTTTCAATCTTGGTAAATTTAATGGAAGCCTCAAAGACCACTAATTTTTTGGAATTCTGTCTAGCAACCATATATCCTTAAATTCTTTTTGTAAAAATAACGACTATCAATAGGTTTATCTAAAAAATATTGTGAAAAATTATGCCCAGGGTGTAAAACAAGTGTTTTCTGTGTCAAACAGGGAGTGCGAGGATTGCTGTCGTTCCGAAAACCTCTAGTTTTTTTTAATATATATATTTCACTACTGCTAACATACAAAACCATTCAAGTAGAAAGAAAATAAGTTGACTGTATCAGTTGTGCCGTTAATATTCAGATTTTAAAAATATGTCCAAAATGGGAATTTTCAGTTTTTCAAAATTTGTACTGTGATAAGGTCAACAGCCTTAAAAACATGTTTATTAAAAGGTCAATATATAAAAATAATTTCTTTCTTTTAATTTTGTATAATGGTTTAATGATGTCTAAACTAATAGGAAGTAATATTTGTTTTTAAATTCTTACCGACTCACAAACTGCAAAAAATTACTCCCGACTCCTGTCCATTAATATTCACACAGTTTATTTCATGGAATACTTTATACTTTTGATAAAGATGAAATGTTACACCAAAATGCAGACTCTCGTATAACAATAAATAGGACCATGTACTTGGACTGTGTGCAATTGTATATGAATTACTTGGGAAAGTGGAAATTCTCAGAAGTTTTTAACTTGGTGTAATTGTAATTAGCTAAAACCGAATTGTCCAGCAGGTTCTCATCTTATCCAATATTATCGCTAGTGCATGGCGAACATAGTTTCACATTGGACCTTATGAGGATACACCTAAAAATATTCTCTAAAACCGCAATATATTTGGAAACAAACTTGGTCAAAGTAGTCCTTTGATATGGCACCCTTTTAAATTGTGTCCAGCAGGCCTGTTACAATATTGACCCATCCAAAAGGCAGCTACCAGGGAACATAGTTTATCACTGAATCCTACGGATATACAATTTATAGCTCTATATCTCAGAAACTATACGCAGAAATTTATAACTACTATAAAAGATAGTGTACATTGGTCAAAACAACGGCAGTAGAATACCGAAGGAACAAATTACGATTACACAAATCAAAGTCCAGAGACAAGACAAAAGCAAGAACACCAAAAGACGGAAGACCAAAGACACCACATGCCCACAAAACACACGAACATTACATATACAAAACAAAAAACTAAAGCACTAACAATGTGAACTCTCAATAAACGAGAGTGACATCAGGTGCCCGGAAGAGTAAGCATGTCCTGCTCTGTGCACAGCACCCGTCACACTGTCAGTGGGTCAATCCAGGGTAAAGTCAAAACCGGTAATGTCAAATCAGGGAAGACGCGAATCTAGCTGAAAATGTCAGTTTTTATTTGTGACACTGACATTTCATATCTATCTATGATGTGGTGACGGCCATAGAATTTCTGAAGGGACGAAAGTAACAGAGGCTGATCATATCCCTGACTCAGCAGTTGTTGTGACAGTGCTTTTGCTCTTTCCACAAAATCACTGTATGTACTGCACGCTCTACAATAAATGAATTAATTGTGAAATATATACTCCATATGCTAGGGATGCAGGTATATTGCTGCAGAGAAAGGCAGTAAAATAAACAATGGCAAAAATTTCCAACTGTATAGCCATAATAACTGGGTAAACATGTTGTGCCCTACTAGATCCCTCTGAAAGTTTGTGTCAGACTCTTTGCTTGCTCTTAATTTTCTGTTTTACCTTTTAACCGGTGATCTATCCATATCTTCTATCTTGTAAGAAAAGTTTATGTTGACTGGTTGGAGTTACCTGTCACTTGGGATTTGATTTGATTCTAAATCATGAATAGGTACAAAACACCAAACGCATGGTGATCTTATTAATAGATCAATAATTGTTTGATTTGTGAATGTTCCTAATCTATATCTAATGTCATACAAATTACAAACTATTGAAATGTGTTCACTGTAAAAATAACTTCATGGTATTAATGATTAACTTGATTGTAGTTTTTTAACACCTAATGTTGGCACTACACTGAAAAAGTAGATTTACCCCAGTCCAAAGTTTAAGGCGAACCCCGCCCAGTCAATCTTAAGTTTTAATACTATGTTAATTTAGTACCAAACTTAGGCACAATGGTCTTAGATGGTGTAATTAAAAAAAATGACCCACTGTCAAGATCCCGAAGGACCACAAATGTGGAATATAACTTAACTTGGACCGCCTTATGGAAATGCATTCTATGATCTGTCTGCTGATCTGAAACAACAAGGCCAAAGGACCAAACTTTGTTACCACAGTCCTTCGGTGTCCCTCTTTAAAACTGTATCCTTCATATCTGCACCTTAAAGATTGCCACCAATAGGGGACATAGTTTAACATATCGGACCCATAGAAACACATTCGAAGATCATCAAGCCATTAGGCAAGGCTGAACAGAACTTGGACTCCATAGTCCTTGGATAGTCCCTTTTGATATTGTCAGACAAGACTGCAGCACAGAAAATAGTCATCAGCACATAGCATAGTTTAACATTGGACCCTATAAATTAAAATACACTCCAAGATTTTCTTTGAAACCTCAAGGCTAGATGGAACCAATTTTTGTCATAATAGTAATAAGATGTTCCCTTCAAAACTTGTGCCCCGCAAGGAAAAATCATTTGACTCTTGTCAACTGAAACCACAATGCAAATTGGAAATTCACTCAGTAAAAATATTTACTTGAGAGGTCAGCTTTGAAAATTGAGTCCATCAGGCCCACATAGCTGCCAGCTGGGAATATGATTTTAACATAGGACTCTGTTGAGCCGGCATCCTCTCCTCATGAATTACTTATTCTTTTATAGCCAGACTTATAGACACAATATGGTCTATGGGTGGTCTCATTCAAAATTGTGTTCGGAAGAAATGACCAGCAACAGTAAACGGATCCCATGGAAAAGCCAAAGATTTTCTCCGAAATAACAAAGTTGATTTGAACCAAACCTGGTCTGGTCACAGTAGTCCTTTAGCCTTGAGTAATACTCTTCAAATTTTTATCTGGCAAGTCCACAGTCTACATAAGATGGCTGCATGACGAAGTTGACACGTTTAATATTGGAAAGCCATTTGAAGATTTTCTCCTCAGAAACAACCTAGATATTAACATCTCAACAGTTAGAAACGATGGGCCTTAGGTGGTCCCCCTTACACTTTGACAGACCGGCTGCCAGCCGGAATTATAGTAGAATGCTATAGAAACACATTCTAAGATCTTCCCTCAAACCACATTTTAATTAATTTTGTATACAACCTTGGTCACAATGTCGTTCAGATGTTCCCTTTAAAAATCGTGCGTTTGCATCATATCAAAGATGGCCATCAGAGGGGAAGATAGTACATGCAACCAGCGGGGAAGATAGTACATGCAACACCTTTTTCCAATGGGGAAAAGAATCGAAGACCTCCACAAAAACTACTACTTAAACAATGTGAGGATTAAAAGGGAACTTTTTAACGACGAATCACAACAAAACTTCCCTACAATGATCCTCAGATGGTCACCTTCAAAATGGTGTAGTGCAGTTCTGCCGATTTGATACAAGATGGCTTTAAGTCAAGTAGAAGAACTTGGTTTAACATTGGGTCTTACGGGAAAACTATTAAGAAATCTTATGAGGAACCAGATCTAGACACAGTGTTCCTTAGATGGTCTCAATCCAAAAGGGGTCCAGCATGTTTACACCTCATCCGAGATGCATGGCCATGAGTGTTGAATATAGTAAACATTCTATTGCATCTTTGAGAAACCATTCAAAGATCTTCTCTGAAACCACAAAGCCATTGGGAGCCAAACTTGGTCACAACAGTCTTCGAGTGATCCCCTAAAAATGTACCTGGCAGATCCACAACAAATGCAGTATGGCGACATGTACCAAACACAGTTTAATATTCAACCTCCGTGCTATTTGGAACCAAACTTACACACAATTCGTGATCCTAAAAGGCCTCTTCAAAAGAGGTGTCAGACAGGCCAGCCTCTCATCCGAGATGGCTGCCAGTTGGAAAGTTGGACCCAAAGAAGCTCATTCAAATATGTTCTCAAAAACCAAAATGCGATTTGAATTTAACCTAGGTCACAATAGTCCTTGAAAAGTGTGACCTGCAGACCTGCATCCTTTTCAAAATTGCCAATGCAGGAAAGACAGTTTATCATTTAACCAAAGTGGAAAAATATCAAAGAGCTCTACAAAGCTAACAACGACCAAACTTTGTCACAATAGTGGCCCTCAGATGGTAAACTTACAAAGGTGCATGCGCAAGTCTTCACTTCATCCAAGATGGCCATTAGGTGGACACAGTAAGTAACATATGATCCCATCATGAATGTAGTTTATATTTAGATCTTTAGCGCAGAGATTAAGTGGACTGTCCGTCAGCTATGGTCCAGGTGAGCAGTACAGGCTACTGAAAGCTTTTTTTGAAAGGTACCATTCATTGATATATTTGTGATTTAATTTGGTTCTTATTTACCTAGTAGTTTCAAAATAACCACTTTGAATGTTTTTAATCATAAGGTATAATGTTAAACAATGGTCGCTGTTGGCCGATATATTGGATGTACAAACATTCAAATACTGCTATTAGTATTATGACCAAGTTCTGTTCTAATTGGCTACTATTTCATTGTTGTAATAGGTAATGTTTCATACATATTCCTATAAGATGCTGATCAAATATTGTTACTTTGGTGCATGCTTATCAATCTTCCTCCATTGCCACCACAGCTAATCTTGGTTGGTCCTAGGCTCCATGTGAAATGTATTAAAAAATTTCCATATCTGAAAACGTTAAAGGATCCAGTGTTTCTCTGCTTAACTGGCATCTTTCTTGAATTGAAGACATTTTGAAAGGGATTATTGATGTTTAACTTCGTGTAAAATGGCACAGTGGTTCCAGAAAGAATTTGTTTTGAACGCTAAACTGTGTTCCCTGCTGGTGGCACTCTTTGCTGAGATGCAAACATGCTGGACACTTTTTTGAAGGGGACCATCTTAGAAACACCAGGCCTTAGTTTTATTATAAATGGCGTATAGCTAGTAGATGCAGAGGATAAGAAGTTTCAGAGAAAAAAGTTTGAATTAGTTTTCATAGCGTCCAATGTTAAACTATGTTCTCTGCTGGTGGCCATCTTTGCTGAGATGCCAACATGCTGGATACATTGTTTGAAGTGGACCATCTTAGAAACATGATGCATAAGTTTGATCTGAAATAGCCTATAGCTAGTAGATGCAAGATAAGTTTGAAGTTTTCCAACATGGTCCAAAGTTAATATTTTGTTCCTTGCTTAGCACCCATACTGAATGGGGAACTTGACTTGCCAAACAAAATATTTAAAAGGGATCACCCATGGGCTTTAGTTGCTGAGTTTTGTTCCATTTGGCCTTGTGGTTTCACAAAAGAAGATCTTCGAATGTGCTACCATAAGGTCTAATGTTAAACAATGCTCCCATCTGGTGGTCATCTTGAAAGGATTCAAAACCTTCAACACACATTTTTTCAAGGGAATTATCTAAGGACTATTGTGACATAGGTTTGTTTTGAATGACCAAGTAGTTTCAAAGAATACTATCTTTAAATATTTTCCCCGTAGGTTTCAATGTTGAACTATGTCCCTTGATGGTGGCCATATGCATTTTGCATAAAGCATAAATCTAAAAACAATTTTTACAAGGGACCACCTAAACACTATTGTGGCCAAGTTTGGATTAAACTCATACAGCAGTTCAGAGGAGAAGATATTAATAAAAGCCTTCAATTGCTTGGTTTTACCATGTATTTGTTACGTATCCTTTAATTGTTAATTAAGTCAAGACTTGACTTTGTTTCTTCTCCTGCAGTAAAAAACACATTCTGTAAGGAACCTACTTGACTTTTATGGCAAAGTTTAGGTTCCAATTAGTAAAGCAGTATCAGAAATCTCTTCTTGTGCAACCACAGGGTAAAATAATAAACTGTATTACCAGCTGGTGGCCATATTGGAAACAAGGTGAACCTGAAAGACACCTATTTTTACAAGGGAACATCAAAGTAATATTGTTCCTAGGTTTGACTCTAATTGGCCAGGGTAGCTTCAGAGGATAAAATCTTTGACTGAAATGTTATGCTTCAGGAATGGACAATGGACACAGATTGATGGCAAAAGCTCCACGTGGTTATAAACATTTGAGATAAAAATAGGATCATATAGGGAAATTTTCTTTGTCTGAAACTTGCATAGTTGGCACCAAACTTTGGTTGAATGGTTACTGAATAGGCCAGTGTCAGAGCTGAATCCCTTCAATGGCCCATTCTGGCTACCAGGATGGCTTCCACAGCAAGACTATGGTTAGATATATTGCTAGCTTTATCCTAGCAATTGAAAGCCAGAAGAGCAATCAGAGTCCTAATAGCCACTAACAAGTTCATGGAGCTGCTGTTGAAGAATTCATTGCCACTGTGACAATATTCCTCACCATCATTAATTCCATAATAAGTGTACATACGAGCTGTAGTCTCATATGCATGGCCAACATAACATTGCTTTTCATAAAATCAATGAAATGGGAATTCTAACAAATCAAATTTGTTGTAAGGTTTTCTTTTACTACAAATGTGTAGATGCCTTGTCATTTTGCAGCAAATTTTTGTTCTAAAAATAGCTGCAATTAAAACAGCAAGCTTTGTCAACCAATCTAAATTAAACCATGTTTCCTTTTCCCTAGTGGTATCAGTGGACAAGATCTTTGAACATGTTTCCGTTGATTCCAAGTTTGGTTACTTTTTCTGCAGGAGACCATCCGACGACTATTGTGGCCAAGTTATATTCCACATGGGTAAGTAGTTGCAGTGAAGAAAATCTTTGAACGTGTTTTCCCTAAGGGTCCAATGTTATACCCATGTTCCAGCTGGTGGCCATCTTGGATAAAGCATGGACCTGTAAAACACCTTCTTTTGCAGGGACCATTTAAGGACTATTGTAACCCAAGGTTAGTTCCAATTGGCTTGGCAGTTTCAGAGGAGAAAACATTTGAATATGTCTACCATAGGGTCCAATGTTAAAACTATGTCCCCACTGGCAGCCATCTTAGATATAGCTCAGACCTGAAAAGGACTATTGTGGCCAAGTTTAGTTCTTATTGGCTCAGAAGTTTCAGAGGAGATATTTGAATGTGTTTTCCCATATAGGGTCCAATGCTAAAACGATGTTCCCACTGGCAGCCATCTTGGATATGACTCTGATCTGAAAAACACCTTTTTGCAGGAACCATCTAAGGACTATTGTGGCCATGTTTTGTTCCAACTGGCCCAGCAGTTTCAGATGAGAAGATCTTTGAATGTGTTTTCCCAAAGGTCCAATATTAAAACCCTGTTTCCCGCTGGTGGCCATCTTGGATATTGCATGGACCTGAAAACACCTTTTTTTGCAAGGGACCACCAAGGACTATTATGGTCAAGTTTGGTTACAATTGGCCAAGTAGTTTCAGAGAAGAAGATCTTTGAATGTGTTTTCTTATCAGGGCAAATGTTAGAATTATGTTCCCTGCTGTTGGTCATGCTGGATAAAGCGTTAACCTGAAAAACACCTTTTTTGTAAGGGACCTCCCAAGGACTATCATGGACAGGTTTGGTACCAATTGGCTCAGTAGTTTGAGAGAAGATCTTTGAATCTATTTTCCCATAGGTCCAATTTTTCCTGTTGGCTGCCATCTTGGATTTTGCACTGACCTGAAAAACAACTTTTTTAAAGGGACCACCAAAGGACTATTGTGGCCAAGTTTGGTTCTAATTGGCCCAGTAGTTTCAGAGGAGAAGATCTTTGAATTTGTTTTCCTATAGGGTACAATGTTAACACTATTTTCCCACTGGTGGCCATGTTGGATAAAAAAGGAACCTGAAAAACACCTTTTTTTGTAGTGGACCACCCAAGGACTACTGTGGCCAAGTTTGGTGCAAATTGGCTCAGTAGTTTCAGAGAAGATCATTGAACATGTTTTTCCATACAGTCCAATATTAAAACTACGTTTCCTTGGAAATCACACGTCTTTTTTTGTAAGGGATCACCCAAGGACTATTGTGGCCAAGTTTGGTTCCAATTGGCCCAGTAGTTTCAGAGCAGAAGATCTTTGAAAGAAAAGTTTACGCCAAACGGATGGACGACGGACGCAAAGTGATGACAAAAGCTGACAGAGGCATTAGCTGGGGAGCCAAAAATCAAGAAATAGTAATGGTGTGAGACAGGACAGACAGACAGAGGGACAAGGGTATATGGAGTGGGGTTTACAAATTGCTCTTTGATTGAGTTTAAGACATACCAAACTTACATACCAATTTTGAAGACGTGTTATTTTGCCCTAGGTAATTGGTTAAAAGCCCCAAAATTTATAAAATTTCAAAGTTTAAAGGGACATAACTCCAAAAATACTTGGACTTCTCAACCTAAATTGGTATTAAGTATGACTTTTATGTTATACAACTTAATACAAGCATACCAAGTTTGAAGACTGTCTGCATTTTTTTTTCACAACTTATTGGTTGGAAACTCCAAAATTTTAAGTTTCAAGGGGCATAACTCCAGAATCAATTGAATGTATGAACCAAAATAAAAAAGACATTGTGTCCATGGGACACGGATGCCCTCGAAATACAGATATATCTGCAAACAGGAAGTAGATGAGCAACGGACTTGAAAAGGGGAGACAGGGTACAACTCATCATACCAAAGCTTCAGAGTTCAGACCATATATCAAATCATTCCTGCATACACAAGCTGAGATATCTTTGAAGAAATTTCCGGACGTAAAGCGGGGGCATAAAAATGAACTTGGTCCAAGTATTGTGAAAAAATAATTTACACATGAAGTTAGAAGACAGCATGTTATTTAGGTCACAAGTTATTGGCCAGAAACCTTTATGGATGGGCTGACGGACAGACAGGTGAACTGATGATACACAGGACATTGTGTAACACTTTGCCACTTCATAAAGTAGGTATAAAACAACAGAAATGGAATATATCACAGTATAAGGTTATCTGTAAGAATGTGAACAAGCCCTGGCAGTTTTACTTTATTTCATAAACAAATGCATAAAAATATGCAACATTGATACAAATAAATATACAAAACATAAATAAACATGTAAATATTACAATGATTTTGAGCAGATAGAGTATTTTGAACATAGATGCTGTTTTCATAATTTTGTTATCCAGAATTTGCTTGGATTTTATCATTTGTTTTACAATACAACCCCATGATAGCAAAATACAAACAAGAGGCTCTCAAGAGCCTGTATAGTTCCCCTGGACCATGGCTGACATAGATAAAGGCATTTCTAATAGGAAAAACAAAACATAAAATTTAGCAGAATACTTTTTTTCTAAAATTGCAGTATTCTTGTTTGGTTTCCATGGCAACTGAAAGATCCACCATCCATTACAACCCATAACAGAACACCATTAAAAAAAATTTGGGCAGGGGTTCCCCTTATAATGAAAGGACGACGGACACTGGACGCCAAGTGATGGCAAAAGCTCACCCTGGTGAGCTAATGAAGCAATTTTAAGTATTTTACACTGCAATAAAAGAGATGTTTACACTTCATAATAATGAAATAAATAGCACTCACAAGAAATACAAGAATGAACACATAGAACACTGATGCCCTACCCCTGCCTTACATCAAATGGAAACCCCTTCGATACCAAGGGGCACAACTCTTTATTCTAAATTCTAAAAGGTACTGGATCATGCAATGAATGGATTTGCAACCAGACATAATGGGCCTTTGTGATACCATATATCTGGTTATTTTTGCGTCAGCTTTCCTTTGTCAATTTTAATGTAAAACAGGAGAGTTGAATATTTGCTGTGTTTATAATTCATGCTTGACTGCTTTATTCAATGTATTCAATGGGCAATGAAATTTACGTAGAGGCTAAATTTCGCACACCATGATCAGCAGCAAACATAGAGAAAATAAAACATACACGAAAAAATCACGATATGCGGTATTAACCAGAACACCTAAATTTCTAGAAAATTCTATCTATTGTGACTCGCACATTTGGGAGGACACCCAAAAATCAATATGGTTCTGTGTCTTTCGATAAAATGTCATACATTAAAATTTGCCTTTTAATCAATGCGTGATAATCAAATTATTCGGAACTGTACGCATGATATAGACAGCGGAATGTATTGGACGGATTAGGGTAAAACTCAATGCCCCTACTGCTCCTCATTTGTGCATGAAAATATCCATGTTAACTCTATCTTCTCTGAAATTTCTCTTCAACAATACTAGAATAGGAAACATATAAAAAGCAGCATACTTGCCAATTATCAATATTTGTGGGGGTTTCCCCATGAGTATTGAATTTCCTGACAATGCAGTCAATGGTTTATTGCACAATGATCATAATGTTTATGATGATGTTTAAAAAAAAAAAAATGAAAATGAATTTTAAGCCCTCTTTGTACATTTTATGGTTATGGGAATTGTCTTGTGAGTCAAACCCCATGAGCATTGAGAAAAGTTGGCAGGTATGCAAGTATTTGCATGTAACATTGAAAAGCAATTTGAGACATAAACTTTATGTAATGTCTATGAATTCACCAATAATGCCAATACACAATATATTTTTTACGTCTGATAATTAGGATTGGTCATTCCCGACATCTCGTAATGCTTTGACTGTGAGTTGTTTGACAATTGCCTGAAAAAAAAGAAAAAATAAACTCATAATAAGTGCAATTAACCAAATTTCCCTGTGCAAACTTATATAAATTGATGGGTGCTCCATGAAACACTTATACAAATTTTCTGTTTTTGGCTTAGCAAACCTCTAATATCTGTAAAATGAAAAATTCAAATATCATATATATCTATGTGATACTCCCACATCTCCGGCATGTACATTTCAAAACTCATTAGCTATTGCTGTGCCTGTAGACTGTACAGCGGTTTTGTCAAAAGAGCGAAATTACTGTCTCAAAAACTTATACATCAAGGGTATGTTCAGTCACTGTTGCAATTGTCGCTTCAGAAGTTTTACGGTCGTAACCACGATTTGACAGACCATTATAATGTTTTCATTTCACGAATGAGAATAGATATCTTTTGGTACATGCTGAGTTTATTACCAAACTGACTAACACCGACTGTGACAAAACTGGACTTTTCACACTGGCAGTGTGACTTGTGCCATGTGTGGAGCAGATCATGCTTACCCTTCCAGAGCACCTGATGATATCTGTTTTTGTAGGGGTTCACACTGCTAGTGCTTTAGTTTTGTGGCGTTTGTTGTTTTTTGTTTTTATTCGTTTTGTCTTTTGTCATACTGTCTCAATTCGTGTTGGATGTGAATTGCCGTGATTTTGGATTTATGATTTTAGAATTCCCCCTTTCCCCGTTCTTGCTTCAGTATTTGTTTGCAGATGAATATATGTGCACATCTTGAATATTAAGAAGAAATAATATCTAACCTATTTTTTTTTCTAATTATGAGCAAAATTACTCTAAACCATCTAAATTCACCATTCAATAGTTTACCAATTTTCTCCTTAACCCTTAAGTCTTTGTGAATAAGTATATTTCTGAAATATCACTTCCTAATACTCAGTAATACCGTATAGCGGGTTATTTTCGAGGGTCAAAAAATTTGGAGATTTGAGTGAAAAAAGTATGCCAAAAATTTAAGCAATTGAAATTTTCGCAGATTATCAAATGTCTTATATAGCAAAATAGTACATAAAATATTCATGTAATTTATTTTCACGATTTTAATCCATCCGCAAAAATAGGCAAAAATAAAAATGCCGCGAAAATTACTCGCTATACGGTATTCAATTGATCAATAGTAACTCAAATATGCTGTTGGGATGTTTATTTAGCTCTTCTTCAACAAGTATGATTTCTGAGTAATGGCAAAACTATGATTATCAAGATATTTTAACAAGAGGCTCTCAAGAGCCTACATCGCTCACCTGGCAGCTATGCTATCTACACTTTTTATTACCAAATTTGGTTCTGTGGTTATCTATAAGTTTCATGTTGAGAATTTGACAACAAGAATACATGTGCCACAATCTGTGCTTTAATTTCCTGTATCAGATTTGCTGTCCTGTTAATTGGGGGTTGATACTTCTAAAAGGTACTATAAGGACAGTTTTAAATTCAGTTGGTACAGTAGTAAGAAAACTTTGCATATATATGTTACTCCTAGAATTCAATGTTAAACATTTCAATCTTGGGTAACCTTCACAGTGTGCATTGAAATAGCCAATGGAAGAATTATTGTAACCAAGTTTCCTTCAAAATTAAAAATAGTTGCATTAACTGATATTTTACAGTTCAAATTGTTTTGTAGATGCCATTGTGCACATGGTCATGATGGTAGTCATTGCTAAACTTTGTGCTGCTTGGCTGACCATCTTAAATTTGAGATTTTCACTACAAGTTGATTTTTCAAGATGATCCACATGTACAAAAATCTTAGTAATAATTACTGTAGATCTTTATTTTAAAATTGTCAGTGGCAGCATATAGCAGAATGTTTTCTCAAATCCAGACTTTTTTACACAAACTTTAACCAGTCACTGATGCATGAAATATAGGTCAATGTGATCTAATTTTTATCAGAAAGTTTGCAACCTGTTATAGTACATGTAATTTATATCAGATCTGAACTTCAACAAAAATTTTAACCAGAGTCACCCATGCAAGAAATGTAGGTCAAGATGACCCTATTCTTATACCAATGTCAAGTTCTATTCAAGATTCATCTATGCACAAAAGCTTATCTATCTGACTTGCACTTCAAAATAAACATCTTTAAGTTTGTGACGGACTAACAGATGAATAGACAAATTGGGGCTCATGGTTGTCTCAAGGCACTTCATTTGAACTTTATGTATTTGGTTGTTCCTCAACTGCATCCATTAATGTTTTCAAGTTATCTTTCCAACTGATTTGTTGAGATTCACTACATGTGTATTTTGGACCTTTTTTGCCCAGATCCCACAATTTCTCATTGCTTATGATATTGAAGTCAGAAATGCTATATACCCTTCCCAACTTTATTTGGCTATGAGATAACAAAGCAATAGAATCTTGTTTAATTGCTGTTTTTCATCTTGAAGTCATCACGACATTTATTAAGAGCATGGAATCATGTTGTACTCGAACATCCACAATACAAAATCAATCCAATGTCAAAATTTAATTCCCCGCTGGCAGCCATGTTGGATGACGGATCGACACCAAAGTAATAACACTTGGTCAGCACCTCATAGTCATAAGTATCATTCAAGGCAAGTTTGGTTCAAATCCATTCATTTGTTTTCAAGAGTAGACGTTCGTTGCATGCATTTTCCCATGGGGTCCAATGCTAAAATTTAGTTCTATGGTGGCCGCCATGTTGGATGACTGATCAAAAACAAAGTAACAACACTTGGTCTGCACCTCATAAGCATCATTTATGATAAGTTTGGTTAAAATCCATTCGGTGGTTCTCAAGTAAAAAATCTTTGTATGAATTTTCCCATTAGGTCAAATGGCAAACTAAATTCCCCGCTGGCAGCCATCTTGGAAGAGGTCGGTAAACTTGACTATGTTCAATAAAACGTAGTCCTTGACATGCTGAACATTTTTGCAATTTAAACTTGATCTCTATCTCAAAGCATTTTTGAAATATAGGACAAAAGTATAAAATCACGAAAAATTGGACCAATATAGGGCCGTAACTTATATATAGGTACTTGGATTTTCTTCAAAATTTCCATGTAGGTAGATCTTAACATGCTTAACATTTTTGCAATTTAAACTTAACCTCTATCTGTTATAGTATTTTTAATAAAAAATAAAAAACATCATAATTTTGAAAATTTTACGGAAAAAGGGCAATAACTCTAAGATGGGTCATCAGATTTTCTTAAAAATTTCAGCATGGGTAGATCTTGTCATGCTGATCATTTTTACCCATGTCAGATTTTTGATATCTGTAACGATTTTTGAGTTATTTGCCAAAAACTGCAATTTACCCCATGCTCTATTTTTAGTAACAGCCGCCATGTTGTTTGACCTAGGCCATAGAAAATAACAAATTTGAAACAAGATACCCTAGTGATGATTCAGTTGAAGTATGATTCCATTTGGCCCAGTGGTTTCAGAGGAGAAGATTTTTGAAAGTGAGCTAACGACGGACGGACGGACGAAGACGGATGGACGGACGGACGACGGACATAGCCAGGTGAGCTAAAAATTGTTGGAAAAAGATGACTGACCCTTTTTAATTTTCCCAGATCAGTGATGACCCCCTTTTTCCATGCTCTTCAAACATGGTTCTTAAACTATAACTGAATAATTAAACCAGCTATTGCACTCTTTAATCTCATTTGTCAATATTACTAAATTTAGTAGAAACAAATTTTGGATAGAATCTTGTTGCTGATTACAACGATGAAAGGAGACTGTACTGGTTTTAGAGCATTAGCTTAGAATAATAATTCCCTAAAGCAATTATGGATGACTCAATCAATGTGTAAGTGCAGCATATTTGGCTCAGTTAGTAAGCAAGTCCAATACATTCACATACTTATAAAGATCTCTAAAATAACTGTTACCAGGATTCCGTAAGTATTGTTATTATCTCCCCTTGGTTTTATTTATTATCTCCCTTATCTATTCTTTTTAAGGGAGACTTTAATCCATACTATAGCATTTAATAAAAGAAAATGTGTCCATGGGACATGGATGCCCCCCCCCCCCCCCCCCCCCCCCGCCNAATGGCAAACAGAAAGTAGATAAGTGACAGTCTTGAAAAGGGGAGACATGGTACAACTCATTGTACCAAAGCTTCAGACCCAATGTCAAATCATTAGTTCATACACAAGCAGAGAAATCCTTGACAAACAATTTCAATATATGGCTGTAATGGGAAAAAAATCAAAGTTATTGTAAATAAGTTACGGACTTGAAAGGGGGAGACACGGTACGACTCATCATAACATAGCTTCAGACCAAATATCAAATCATTACTGCATACACAAGCTGAGAAACCTTGACGAAAATTTTCAGATGTACGTACAGACGGAAGCACAGACAAAGGTAAAACTTAATGCCCTGGTCGCCTAACAGCGGGGGCATAAATACTTACAATTTTTTTATATATATATAAGCAGCAGCTATGATAATAACAATGAGTACTGATCCTATGACAACACCAGCAACAATCCCTGTAGTGTTTGTTTTGGTGTTCGATGGAGATGATTTTTGGTCTTGATGTGCCGCTGATGTAACTCCATTGATTGGTCCATTTGACACTGGTCCATTAGAAACTGGTCCATTAGTAACTGGTCCATTAGTAACTGGTCTTTGAGTAACTGGTCTTTGATTTTGATTGACTACTGTAATGGAAATGAATATGTAATATAATAAATTCAGTTGTTGTGGACCCTTTTGAATAAAGTTGCAACAATTTTTCACTTAATTTGTAAAATTTTGAATTTTGTAGATTTTACAGGGTACAATATATGTCCTTACCGTACCTCCTCCTCTGGTGAGCCTACTAATTACACCTGCTTAGAAATCAACTTGAATGCAATGTCCTTACTTTTATTCAAAGTCACTTAATTAAGCGTGCAATTGAGGCCAGGGTCAATGGACAAATGCAGTTGACAAACAACTGTTGATAGCATAAGTTTGGTTTAAGTGGACGGATCATTATCAAATTTTAGGATCAGATGTTCCTCTACTTAGGCATAAGTAGCTGATTTAACATTGGGTCTTGACTCCCCTCCTGTTTCAGAAAAAGAGGCCATATTACAGTGTTTTTACATATTTGAATACAGTTCAGTAATTTTTGTCTATATTTAGACGATAGTTCCTTAAAGCAAGACAAAGGCGTCATATAATTGGCAGAAGCATTGTAAACTTTTTCTAAAACCTTAATAACTTTTAAATCCAAGACTTTTCAGATAATCTCTGGTCCACAGATACCTAAAAGATGGTTTTAGTAAATTTACATGCTGCAAATGAGAATGCTCATGTAGAACCAAAAGTGGTGACAATACAAGGATATTCTACATTAAACACACAAATGACAATTCCAATTAACAATATATTAATTAATATCTTATTCATTTACCAGATTCCTGTAGTATAAAAGATTTGGTTGCTAAGGGGTATCTGTCCAATAAAGCTGTTGCTATGGACAATTTCAAACTTGTTTAGACTTCCATATTTACATCTACGACAATAAACAATTCCGGCTTTTCATTCTCCAGTACTGCTACAAATTCTACTTCCTGTTGGGACAAAACTACTTACATTTTCTACAATATACAATTCTGCCTGTCCATTCTCCACTACTGGTACATATTCTGGTTCCTGTTCCACCCAGGATTTGATAACCATCGTTACATTGCTGGGTACACACTTTACCTTGGGTATATGGAGGAGTACATACTATTTTACCGTTGGTAGGAGTTAACGGTGCTGGACATGTCCTTACTGAAATAATAAACACACTCTCTAATGCAAACATATCATAAGATACTACTGTGAAAAGTAATTTTATTTGTAGCCGTCAAACTTTGTGGTTTTACGAAATATTGTTGCTTTGTGAGTTTTGGAATTTGTGGTTTGATGGCACTTTCATTTCAAATTATGTAAATATTGGTACATGTATTTTGTTTGGTTTTCAATTTCATGGTTTCAGTCAACCATGATCCATGAAAATAAAAACCCCATCAAAATAAAGTACTTTCACAGTATCTGGTCAATAAGAACAAATCTAGATGTAAATAAAGGGCTACGCCGAGCGCAGCATGATACGACCGCAGCATGTCGACCACTGAAATTTGAACAAGCGTGATATAAAGTGAATGTTGACACAGTTAAGGGCTTGACACAGTAAATAGATCGATACAATAAGGAACTTGACACAGTAATTAGCTGGACACAAACTAGGGAACATAAAACCACTGACAGATTTTATCAAGACATATTCAAAGAAAACAAGTAATTAGCTGCACACAAGCTATGGAAAAACAAAAATTAACCCTTATAATTCCTTCTAAATATCTAAAATAGTAAGAGGTATGTAAAATTGGTCAACATATTACTTTAACTATATGATAAGAGGAATCCGAAGAAAGGAACCCCATTAAAATCCAACACAAAAATATAAGATTTTACATTTCAGCCCTTTTGACCCTTGTAGCTTGGAAACGGTAAGAGATACACCAAATCCATTGACATACTGCTGAAAGATTATATCAAAAGAAATCCAAAGAAAAAAATCCCATCGAAATCCAATGAAAAATGAAAATTTCACGCAATCTGCAAATTTGCAAATTTATCCCATTTGGCCCCTCATAGCTTGGAAAAGAAACATGTTGTCAAAAATCTGATGTAGCAGCTCTATATACATTTTCAAAAGGAATCCATTACAAAAAACTGCATCAAAATCGGACTAAAAATAAATAAAATGAAATTTTTGAAAATCACCCCTTTTGGGCCCCATTTATTTCGTGAACGGTACATGCCACGTAAAATCCGTTGGCATACATCCGATAGGAAATTTAATTAGGAACACATTGAAAGAAACCCCATCTAAATCCAATAAATAATAAATATTCTACAGCCAAATATGTGAAAACACCCAATTTTGCCCTTTTTGGCCCCTTTTTTAAAAACGGGAGGGGCCAAAATAACCAAAACCCACCAAAGCCTTCCTTTTGTGCCAAGGAACACTGTCTTAAAATTTCATAAGGATTGGTCAACTGGAACTTAAGTTATTGACAAAAAAAAAGTGTCTACAGACGAGGACGACGCAGGACGACAACGACGACGACAGCGCCATACCATTATACGACCTCAAATTTTTTGCGGTCGTATAAAAAATGAGAGTAAATCGACACTAATACATTGAGCATTCAACAAGAAACACTTATCTGTTATCTCAGTGTATCAAGTTACTGTAATAGGGGCTATTTTCACGTTGATTAAATTTTGCAATTTTGATTTCTGTTTTTTTTTCGTGATTATCACTTATGTTTAGTTACATTGTAATTATATCAAATTTAAGTGAGGGAAATTTTCACAAATATGTACCTATCGCGAAAATAAACCCCTCCCGAAAATTATCCCTTTTACAGTATTTAAATATGGTCAAATGGAGATAATTTTCGTAAGTTTATCAATAGCTGAAATCAAAATTATCTCCACTTTGACCAGATATAACTAACTTGGTACAGAGAAATAACCGACAATTAAATGTTTCACAATTGAGTCAATATCTGAAATGGTATATAAATGTTTGTTTCAGAAAATCCAAGAGTGATGGAAAAATAGAATTACAGAAAAACAGAAAGATTGACCACGATAAAACTATATGCCCCATTTTTTAGTCATGGTTGCATAAAACAAATGTCTTGGATATTCAACCATACTTCAGTGGAATACATATATTGAAGCATGAAAGCATAATACATTACCTTTGCAAGACAGGTTGCTAGGTGACCAAAATGTCTTGGTATTATCAGTTTGGCAGACGACCATTCCAGATCCACCAACTAACTGGTACCCTGGTAAACATCCTACTTGGCATTGAGCTCCCAAGTGATTAGGACACAGTGCTGTCATCAATATGCCATTGGAAGGTGGTTGTAGTAGAGGACATTTCAAAACTGGAAAAAAAAATCATTTCAAATGTCACCATTACAATAATAATGATATTATCAAATTAATGTGAAAGTACTTTTATTCGTGGACATCAATTTTCGTGGTTTTTATAAATATCATTATTTCTTGGGTACTTTAATTCATGGTTTCAAATTCCATACAATAGAACTCTATGCAAATCAAAGCTCCGATGGAGCTGAATCTCGAAGCCCTGAAAATCTACACGTGGTAAAACTTCGTCGTCTTCCAAAGAACTGCTGCATACGTTTCATGTATTAAGTTATTCGGCAATACGTGAAATGAAGAAAATGAAGAAATATAACTGAAAAACACAATGTATACGTTTTTGAAAGAAACCTGTGCACTATATTTTATCGGAAGCACGAAGATCATCTTTTAGAGCTGTTAATAGGCTTGAAGCCTCACGTGATTTTTTCTTGTCATCTTAACATCTCTCCTGCCATTTCATGGCTTCGAGATAAAAATGCATTTCGTTGGGAAATTAATTTCATGGTTTAAGCAAACCACGAAATCCACGAAAATTGGAACCCCCACGAACAATAGTACTTTCACAGTATTTGAATTTCAGGAAGACCCCAATTAAAGATTTTTCTAAAAGCAGTCTTCAGATGATCAGTTATTCTATCTTAAATGGTTGTTTAAAGTAGGGGTCTTAAGTCCTAAGAGCTCAACTTTTGACAAACTACTGTAAATTCAGAAATTCATGAAATCTTTTTAATAATGCGAAAAATGTAAATGGTGTTGGGTACCATTCTTTAGCATTTCATTAATATTCTACAAATTTGAAATCCAAAGATCACAAGTTGCATCTATGGGTCGGGAATTGCAATAATAAAGTCAAAATCTAACAAACATTTCTCAGTAAATATATGTTGTAAGCTTCATTTGCATACATCTTCTGTTTAATCACACTGACTTTAAATGCATACCTGTTACGGTGATTCTAAATGAACAAGATGCCAGATTCAAGGATGAATCAAATGCCAGTATATTAACAGAGTAACTACCAGCTCCTAGAGTAGCTGGTGATTGTAAGGTCTGAATGATGGTAACTGGCTGACCAGAATTGTCAGAAGATGATGGAATTGTCCAGCTAACAGTCGTTGTGTCTGAATTCTGATTGGCTGTGGCAGTAATATCCTTTGGACATTGTAATGCTGGTGGTTTGGTATCTATAAATAGAAATACAGATAGATTCATGTGATATTGTTCAGGGACATTTTATCATAAGAAATACACCAGGTTCATCATACCTTGAAAAGGAAGTATACTGGTAGCTTATAATATTGAAGCGGTAGCTATGTAGAAACGGTGACATCATATTTAAAATTCTGGTTGAAATGAATATTAATAGCATGATAATTATAATGGAACCCTTGATATAATGAGAAGCTACTATACCATAGACTGGAAAATTTGCCTATATTTTTTGAAGAAATAATCCAAGAAATCACACTTTAACCATACTTTGATTAAATCCAAACTTAGCTAAAAGAAACCCGGACTTAAATCTGAATCTTGGGTAAACCAAACCCTATTTGCATACATAAAATCCTGACAAAATTCATAACTTGGCTGGAACACACCCCGACTAAACCTGAAACTTTCTTAAATCAAAACAAAAACAAAACATGGCACTGGCCTAGCCAAAACCCTCACTTAAACCCAAATCTTGACTCAACCAAACCTTAACTAAACTTGAAGCTTGATCTATTGGTAGCAATACTGTAAACCGGGAAATTTTCGCGCCGTCTTTATTTCGCGGTAAATTGACAGGATTTTAGTTCGCGCAGTTTTGAATTCGCGCTGCCAAATTGTTGACCATTGACTTCAACTATAACACTGACAAAGTCAAAAAGGGCCCCGCCCCCTTGTGTGTCCCAAAAACCTGACTGCGGAATATCATGGAAATGAGATTTTCCTCAAAAACAAAAGGGAGCTTCCTTTGATCAGGACCAACCTTGTGTATATCATATAAATCCCTGATGGGAATTTTAATTTATTGTACGACATACATCTAATTCTCAAAATTGTACGACATAGAACTAATTCTCAAAATATGCACTTTTTCACATAAAAATGAAGTTTTTACCCAAAAATCATTTTCAGATTTTCCATAAAAAGGAAAGGGAGCTTCCTTTGGTAAAGTTCAACCTTGAGCATCAAAATCATTAAAATTCCTGAAGGTAATCTTGAGTCATTGTATGACATAGAGCTAATTCTCAAAATATGCACTTTTTCATATAAAAATGAAGTTTTTTCCCAAAAATCATTTTCAGATTTTCCACAAAAACGATAGGGAGCTTCCTTTGGTAAAGTTCAACCTTGAGCATCAAAATCATTAATATCCCTGAAGGCAATCTTAAGTTATCGTACGACATAGAGCTAATTCTCAAAATATGCACTTTTTCATATAAAAAATGTTTTTTCCCAGAAATCATTTTCCGATTTTCTTCAAAAAGGAAAGGGAGCTTCCTTCAGTCAAGTGCAACTCTTAGTAAAAAAAATCATAAAAATCCGTAAAGGCATTCTTGAGTTATTGTACGACATAGAAAACGCTGACAGACAGGCTAATTACTATAGGGCGGTGCCATTTCATGGCGGGGCCCTAATTATAGACGAGTATATTCGCACCGTTTTATTTTCGCGCTTCCATTTGGAACGCGAAAATAGCGAAAATAAAACTGCCGGGAAAATTTCCCGGTTTACAGTATACAGTGCATCCTTGTTATATCATTACATTGGGGAACATGAAAAATTTTGACATCAATTGTAGTTGGCAATATATTCAGGGAATAAATTACATCAAAACTATGAAACTTTCTGAAAGATGGAACTTGAAAATGGCTGGCGATAAGTGAGGCATCTCCATTAAAGAAAGGTGGTATTACTCTATTTAATCGACCTTACTGGTCAAGGGATTATTTGTTTAAATCTACCTTCAAGACAGTGGAAATAAATCCACGCTCAACCTATTCAATAAATTTGAGCAATATAAAGATGGAGTACTGTATATTGCCCCACCTGTTTTCAACGAATTCTTTTCTTTCAAGGTGTTCACTATAGGGGGGTCCTTTCCCGAAATCCAGGCAATATTTTTTCAACTTTCTCGTTTCACAGGCGGGAAAATAATTTACAAAGACTCTTAAAGATTCTCCTTTTTCCTGGTTCACGGGGATTTTTTTCTGCGTTTCCCGCTTCACGCCCAACTTTTCTTTTCCCGTTTTCACGGACACATTTTTGTGACGATCCTGTTTCCCTGACAATTAAAAAGGCCAATCCCGCTTCCCTTGTAAACCCCATCGAGACCCACTATAGGCAATTTCACTGTTATGAAAATTACCAAAACTAACCTCTACAAACGTAAGTGGCTACATTTCCACTCCACTGACCGTTGGTAAGACATGTGACATTTGTCTGTCCAATCAATGTATACCCTGGTTTACATGTGATAGAACATGTTGTACCAGTTGGAAGTGAACCTGAATAACAGCTGCTTTGATCAAGTAGAGCGTTTTTCGGAAGCATCAATCCTGGACAAGGTGTTGCTGCAATAAAACAAATTGAAAGTCAAAACCTTTCGATTTAAAATTAGCTTACAAACTTTCTACTATAACTTTGATTTTGGGCAATGTTTTATCAAAGATACTCCAAACTTTTTTAGCAAGTATATACTTGTCTTCCAATATCTATTTTCAATTTCTACTTAAGTCACATAAAAATTCCAAACAAAATGTCTTTGGAGATTCTAGTAAAATTCAATTAGAATTGTGTAAAATTCAAATTTTGGTAAATATATAAGCACATTTCAGTAGAATATTAATACAGATAATTTTCATAGATGCTAATTGTCATTTGCCCAGTTGCATATTACCGGTAACCTACATCAAAATTTTTTAGTATTTATTTTCACTTATATTTTTAGACCGACATTGTCAATATAGACTATGTTCATTACCGGTACAGCTTACCTGCACTACATGTGACACCATCTGGTTGAAGTGTAAGAGGTTTCGGAGGACATGAACACTTCCTGCTCATTGAAGGTCCCGGAAAACAAAGATGTGAACAGCCACCATTGTTGGAAGAGCATCCATTCTGCCCTGTTATAAAAACATTGCTCATTAATTTCTTCATTGTGGTAAATAATTATACTGACAGAAATTAATCAAGGGTGACTGTCATACTCATACAAACTCATATTGACCCATGTCATATCAAAACTAACTGGGAGGTGTTTAACGTCCTTGACTACCTTTGTAGGTCCCGCACGGACGATGTCATATCATGATACTTAATGTATGCAGTGTTCTAGATCATATGTTATTTTAAAAATACTACGGCTTCATTCTGTGTATGGAGCTCGGTGGATGTCCTTACGTGATTTGGCTTCCTGTTTTGGTATTTTGGTATTGAGTACTTCTTGTCTGACTATTTTTTGGATTATTACTTTCCATATTATTTGATTCTGATGCTACTGATGAGAGGTTACTCATTGAAACATGTGTACAGCATATCAAAATTTTACTGTTCATGATGCAACTTTGGTATTTTTGCATTTTTAGTCATTGTTCTTATCTTACATTCTTCGTGTTATTTTGTGCATGCCATAACCATTTATTGTAAATTTCAACAAATAAAATATTGTCTATTGTCTACAAAGTTGTTTGACATCCTCAGGATTTATCCACTCTAATAAGATTAAATATTTTTGCACACGGATTAAAAGGGGGAGGGGATTCAACAAACGTACTGAAATTGCAATATTTTGGATGACAGTTTAGTTCACGATATTCGGAAGAAAGTTTACGATATGATGATACTGCTCTTATTTTGATTTGATTTTTATACTGTGAAATAAAAATTATATTATGATTTTAGACTTTGGACTTCGATTTTTGTGAATATCACCCCTTTGTTCCTTCGGTATTCTACTGCAGTTGTTTTAGAATAAATCATTAAATTTATTCCAAATATTTTAATTTGCTGTGTTTGACAAAACATCATAAGCAAAGTCATTTGTAATGAAGGCTAGGTTGGAGGGACTAAATTATTTTTTTTTAAAACGTATTGTGATATGTATTGTAATGATAGCAGAATACTGTAAACCTACTTTTTTGTGCGAGCAATTTATTTTTGCGATCTTCGTGAGCATGAGAATATATTGAACATAAATTGTCTTGAATATTACCCTTATACAAATGTACAAGCAGATATAGAACATCACGAAAATGAATTGTCTCGAAGTTGACGAGGAAGGATAAAACATGAAATAAAGTTTCCATGAAAATAAGCTGGTTTACACATGCAAGCATGACTCGAACCTGAGAACACACTGTGACCTTTATCTCTTGCATTTGATTGGCTATTTCACTATTTCATGAAATGGCAAATAGAACATGTTCTATTCAATCTTTCATTGAAATGTGATATATATTTCAAAGTATTAAGAAGTATTAAGAGGGTTTACATGATAGATTTGAAATATATATCAAGATGTATATATCATGATATGTCGTTTGAACGGGCCTTTACATTCACATTAACTTTCAAGAAATATGAACAAAACAATGAATAAAAATGCCAGGATGTGTTCAGAATATTGGATCAAGTAATATCAGTTCTGTTGTGTGCAAGATAAATCAAATTTGACAAGTAAATCAAAATCGTCAAGGCTAAAACCTAAACAGTTGGAAATTATGCCTGTAACATTATCTTCAATAATGACATAATATGACTTGTCAATTTTGTACTCACCTGTAAAACCATATCCATTTTTGTGGAATGCCAGACCATTCAACCGACCAAATGTTGGCGGGCCAACCGTTGTTAGACCAGTGCCATCAGTACCAATTCTTCTTATTGCTCTGAAATTATATAATGGTGCAATTTGCTGAAATATTTTTTTCTACAGGAAAGAGCATCAGCTTATCACTGTATCAGTATAAAAACTAGAAAGCTCACTAATAAATACTCCCCACAACCCCATTTGATACCAGAAATTATAAAATCAATCAAATCAAATTCTGAAATAGGAGGTACACATCTACATTATGTCATGAACACTGTGCTAAAGTTTCATGAAAATATATTCAGTGGTTCAGAAGGAGTGGCGGATAAGAGATGGGTACCCACTAGTAATGTAATTGGCAAGTCAAGGTTTGGTATGGGAAACTACAAAAATCAATTAAATCAAATTCTGAAATAGGAGGAGCACATCTACATTATGTCATAAAGACTAAGTTAAAGTTTCATGACAATCTGTTCACTGGTTCAGGAGGTGTAGCAGATAAGAGATGGGTACCCCCTTGTAATGTAATGGCTAAGTCCATGTTTTGCTATGGGAAACCTCAAAAATCAATCAAATCAAATTCTGAAATAGAAGGTGCACATCTACATTATGTCATAAAGACTGTGTTAAAGTTTCATCAAAATCTTTTCAGTGGTTCAGGAGGAGATGGGTACCCCCTTGTAATGTAATGGCTTAGTCCATGTTTTGCTATGGGAAACCCCAAAAACAAGAGCTGGCGCCCAATGGCAGCCTGATATACCCCCGCTCATTGAACACTGAATCAATGTGGCAAGTGCAAATTTAATTGTACAGGGACACAACACAGGTGTGGATACAGTACAAGTGTGGACACAATGCAAGTATAAACACAATGATGTATAATTCTAGTAACCAACATGTTCAACTATAACTGTCTGCACAACAATTGAATCTGCCTTACATTTTCAAAAGAAATTGTGACGAAAAACTCCATATATTGTACAACAAAGAAAAACAATGACGTCTTTGCAAACAAGAAGTGTTTATCACATAACCTTGAAATCTGAATACATGATAGATTGGACCATAAGGAAGCTCTGTGCAAAACAACAATTGAATCCCATTTACAGTTTCATAAAAAATTGTAACAAAAAATGCCATTTGTTGCACAAACAATGAAGAACTATGACATATCGGCAAACAGGAAGTGCTCACGGCGTAACCTTGAAATTCGAATACACGATAGATTGGACCATAAGGAAGCTCTGTGCAAAACAACAATTGAACCCCACTTACAGTTTCACAAAAAATTGTGACGAAAAATTCCATATATTGTACAACAATGAAAAACAATGATGTCTAGGCAAACAGGAAGTGCTTAAAACTTAACCTTGAAATCGAAATACACGATAGATTGGACCATAAGGATGCTCTGTGCAAAACAACGATTGAATCCCATTTACAGTTTTAGAAAAAATTGTGACGAAAACTTCCATATATTGTACAACAATGAAAAACAATGACGTCTTGGCAAACAGGAAGTGCTTATGGCCTAACCCTGAAATCGGAATACACGATAGATTGGACCATAAGGAAGCTCTGTGCAAAACAACAATTGAATCCCACTTACAGTTTCAGAAAAAAGTGTGACGAAAAATTCACATATATTGTACAACAATGAAAAACAATGACGTCTTGTCAAACAGGAAGCGCTTATGGCGTAACCTTGAAATTCCAATACACTATAGATTGGACCATAAGGAAGCTCTGTGCAAAACAACAATTGAATCCCACTTACAGTTTCAGAAAAAAGTGTGACGAAAAATTCCATATATTATACAACAATAAAAAACAATGATGTCTCGGCAAACAGGAAGTNTACACTCAACATAGACTAAACAATGACAGCACCATCTTGATCAAGTACAGTTTGAAATTTAATTCTAAAGAAGAGACCTGAATGAAAGGTTTGTGAATGCTGACAAGACGCAAAAGCTGAAAACTGAGCAGCAATACCCTGCTCTCTAAGGAGATAACAATTCGTCCAAGAAACACACGAAGACATGAAAACGATGATCTGTGCCAAGTTCTTTGTGCAACAATGTATCTCAATTCGCGCTATAATATACATTCTCATGCAATTGAAAAATGACTGCTATGCGTTGTAAATACTCAAATGACATTATCTCAAGTTTTGTTTGACCAAACTCTGATCAACGCCAATTAACACGCAACACCCTGGACTGAACATTGTTGGACGAATGGCAATCAACAGATCAACACCCCTGCCTGATCCTATTTCGATTTTAGTCAATTCCAACCCCGATCATTGCAAAATATCGTCTGTTTCGGAATATGCACCTTGACAACTGTTTCCAGGTAATACTTTGTATTTACCAATGTACGACTTCTTCAGTATTTTGTTTTGAGTCAGCCATTACATGTATACTGAACGCGGACCTCGGAGAAGACACTGCAAAATGACAATCGCAACAAGTATAATGGAACAGCCAACATGGAACAGCCGTACCATAACTAGAAAATGTAAACAAACATTACGTCTTCTGTAGATTCTAAATAATGGACTGTTGTTCTTGACGGCTAATGAATTTAATTTTTTATTTCCAATGCGTTGTTCTTTTATGATTTATTTCAAAACAGCCACATCGTTTCATTGACGGTTCCTGGGAAGTACGTTTACGCCATTCATACAAATGTAAATAAAGGCATCGGTCTTCCATATTCATACATATACACACAAAATTGTATGAATGGGAAATTCATTCTGTGATTAATTAACGAATTCGGGCACCATTTAAGTGTTGAAAAGTTCGGGCAATCAAATTAATGTTCAATGAAAATAGACTATTGAGTGTCAAGAGTTTTTTGTGAGATCAGAAAGATGTGTACAAGGTTTCCTGAAAAGGATTCTTTTAGCATGGGTATGTTCACTAATGTTTGATTGCGTGAGGTTGGTCACCTGGGTCGTAACATAGGATAGAATTCTATCCTTTGGATAGACACTAATCCAAAAAATTGTTGAACAAAGATAACTGACCCTTTTTTATTTTCCCAGATCAGTGATGACCCCCCCCCCCCTTTTTTCCNTCCTTTTCAAACACGGTTCTTAAACTATTACTGAATAATTAAACCTGCTATTGTACTCTTTAATGTCATTTGTCAATATTACTAAATTTACTAAAAACAAATTTTGGAAAGAATCTTGTTGCTGATTAAAAGGATGAAAGGAGAATGTACTGGTTTTAGAGCATTAGATTAGAAAAATGCATGGGTGTTCCACGGAACACATGTGTCGCCTGCACTATATACTTTAAAGAATTCCTGTTTTGCTATATAATGACAAAGTCCACATATAATCAGAAAAAAAAATCAAAATTAAAGACAAACAAAATTCCTAGTGCACATCTACAAAATATACTGAAGCATCCTTGCAAGTTTGGTTTGAAAGTATCAAGCGGTTTAAGAGGAGTTGTGGATAATGGAGGCATACCCTTAAGAATCCAATGAGCTAAAATGATAAAGATAGCAAGAAAATCGGCAAAATCAAAATTAATGAAAAACTAAATGCATGGTGCTCATCCAGAGCTGCCAACCCCATTTTTTTATCACCGGGAGAACGGGAAAACTTTTTCAGGAGTTTTCAATGTTTAGGTGGGAGGCTCCTAAAATTGTAACTGCCTTCCTTTATTTCTTAAAGAATTGCCCTTTAAATGACATTTCCAAATACCGGAATTCAGATAAATAAGACAGCTTATATCTGGTTAGCCGTTACTCATTTTGACTTTTGAATTGAGACCTCTGCGGTTGCTGTTTTCAGCATTTCCTTCCGACATTTACTACAGCTATTACATTTACATACGTCCTCCCACCTGAATGTCACCAACAAAACAAAGTTATTACATGCATTTACGGTGGAGGATACACATGTTGTTCCATCAATTATTTTCTAGATCCGGTAAAAAACAAACGAAACGAACTTAATTTATAGGATTTTTGAGGAAAACTAAGTTCGGGAGAAAACAGTACAAACGCGGGAGGGCGGGAATTGGGACTGAAAATCGGTAGTCTGGGTTGGCTGCTCTGGTCATCTGCAATATATATTGAAGCATTCTTGGTAGTTTGGTTGGAAAGTACCAAGGGATCTAGGAGGAGTTGTGGATAATGGAGGTATTCTTTACGACTCCAATAAGCTAAAATGACAAAGTCCAAAGATAGTTAGAAAATCTGAAAAAATCAAAATTAATCAAAACCTAAATGCATGGTGCACATCTGCAATATATATTGAAGCATTCTTGCAAGTTTGGTTGGAAAGTACCAAGCGGTCTTGGAGGAGTTGCGGATAATGGAGGTATACCCAAGAACTCCAATAAGCTAATATGACTGAGTCCAAAAATAGCTTAAAAATCTGGAAAAATAAAAATAAATGAAAAACAAAATGCATGGTGCACATCTGTAATACATATTGAAGCATTCTTGCAAGTTTGGTTGGAAAGTACCGAGCAGTCTAGGAGGAGTTGCGGATAATGGAGATATACCCTACGACTCCAATAAGCTAAAATGACAAAGTCCAAAAATAACTTCAAAATCTGTAAAAATATAAACAAAGAAAAACTAAATGCATGATGCACATCTTCAATATATACTGAAGCATTCTTGCAAGTTTCGTTGAAAAGGACCCAGGGGTTTAGGAGGAGTTGCGGATAATGGTAAAAATTTTGGACCAGACAGACAGACGGACGGACACAAGACGACGGATAGTGACCCCTATGTGTCGATCCTGCACTAGGAGCAGGCGACACAATAATAAGTCACTCAAGCAGAGATGCAATCCCATCTGAAGAAAAATAGGAGTATTGGCCCCACGAAGGGTGGTCTTCTTAAAGCCTTGGATCATGGGACGCTCAAGGCTCTCAGAGGCTCTGGGGGTTCAGAAACTTTTAAGCTTTGGTATCCACCCATCACATTTATTTGCCAAGATTGGCCATTTTTATCAATCAGATATCAGACAAATGTTTTTTAAACGGGATTTTCAAGCGTGGAAGTGATCAATATTTTAAAAATCCACCAATTTTGTTCCTGACTACAAAAAATCCGGATTGGAAAAAATCAGAGTTTTTCATTACAAGAGCTGAGAGCAGATTTTTGCCATAAAAATTGGGGAAACTGTGGCAAAATCGGAGGGGTTGGCATCTCTGCTAAAGCAATTATGAATGACTCAATCATTGTGCAAGTGCAGCATACTTGGCTCAGTTAGTGAGCAAGTCCAATACATCCACATATTCAGAAAGATCTCTAAAATAACTTTTACCAGGGTTCCGTAAGTATTGTTATTATCTCCCCTTGGTTTGATTTATTATTACCCTTATCTATTTTATTTAAAGAAGGAGTTTTTTCCATACTATAACATTTTAAAACTAGAGGATGACATGCCTCCGCACAAGGTACAGATTTAAAAGTTGTTTCTTAGTAATGATGTTTGTGTCTATAAGACACATATGATGCCCCGCAAAACATATTTCGGCTGTGTACCCTGTGTCAAAATTGCAAAAAAAAAAAACCCCAAAAAACAAAAAAAAAAAACTGAGTTTCACATTATTTTTCATAAAAATACACCAAAATTAAAATCAATACTAAAAGGCATATCTTCAATATTTGTACAAATGATCTGCAAAACAAAAACTACCTACAATAATAACTGAAGGTGGTGTTGCCCGGACAAATTGTGTACCCTGTATGTCAAATTCTTTGAAGAAAATGACGAAGTTCAACAATGTAAATTTTTCGGAACAATGCTCCAAAATCAAAATTAATACTAAAGGGCACACCTGTAATATATGTACAAATGCCCTACAAAATAAAAATTTCCAACCATAAAAACTGTAGGAGGCCTTTGCCGAACAAACCGCGTATTATTTGAGAAAATTGCAAAAAGGGTTATGTTCAACGATGTATATTTCTAGAAAAATTCCGCCAAAATCAAAATCAATATCAAAAGGCACATCTACAATATATGCACAAATGATCTGTAAAATAAAAACTTCCTACCATAAAAACTGTAGGAGATCTTGGTAGGATAAACTGTGTACCCTCTATGAGAAAATTCCATAAAACGACTATTAAAGTTCAACAACGTATAATTTTCGGAAAAATGGACTAATATCAAAATCAATACCAAAAGGCACATCTACAATATCAGCAAAATGATCTGTAAAATAACAAGAGGCTCTCAAGAGCCTGTATCGCTCACCTGGACCATGGCTGACATAGATAAAAGGCATTTCCAATAGGAAAGACAAAACATAAAATTTAGCAGAATACTTTTTTTTCTCTAAAATTGCAGTATTCTTGTTTGGTTTCCATGGCAACCGAAAGCTCCAACATCCATTACAACCCAGAACTGAACACCATTCAAAGAAAAATTTGGGCAGGGGTTCCCCTTATAATCAATGTAATACATATTGCTGAAATTAAAACATTCAGACCACAATTCAAATAAAAATTTGGGCAGAGGTTTCCCTTAAAATCAATAGCGTCAATGTAAAAACTTTGTTCCAGATGGTGGCCTTCTTAGATGAGGTATGGACCTGCAAGATACATTTTTTGGATGGGACCACCTAAGGACCATTGTGGCTTAGTTTGGTTCTAATTGGACTAGTAGTATATTCCATAGGGTCCAATGTTAAAACTATGTTCCCCACTGGCAGCCATCCTGGATGAGGCACGGACCTGCCGGATACCTTTCTTGGAAGGGACAACTTAAGGACCATTGTAACTAAGTTTGGTTATAATTGGACTGGTAGTTTCTGAGATGATCTTTGAATGTCTTTCCATAGGGTCCAATGTTAGAACTATGTTCCCCGCTGGCAGCCATCTTGGATGAGGTGTGGACCTGCCAGATATCTTATTTGGAAGGGACCATCTAAGGACCATTGTGACAAAGTTTGGTTATAATTGGACTGGTAGTTTCTGAGAAGAAATTCTTTGAATGTCTTTTCCTTAGGGTCCAATGCTAAAAATATGTTCCCTGCTGGCGGCCATCTTGGATGAGGTACTGACATGCCAGATACCGTTTTTGGAAGGGACCATCTAAGAACCATTGCGACAAAGTTTGGTTATAATTGGACTGGTAGTTTCTGAGAAGAAGATCTTTGAATGTCTTTCCTTAGGGTCCAATGTTGAAACTATGTTCCCCACTGGCGGCCATCTTGGATGAGGTACAGACATGCCAGATATCTTATTTGGAAGGGACCATCTAAGGACCCTTGTGACAAAGTTTGGTTATAATTGGACCGGTAGTTTATGAGAAGAAGATCTTTGAATGTCTTTTCCATAGGGTTCAATGTTAAAACTATGTTCCCCACTGGCAGCCATCTTGGATGAGGTATGGACATGCCGGATACAATTTTTAAAGGGGACCACCCAAGGACTATTGTGATCAAGTTTGATTCCAATTGCCCCACTGGTTTCAGAGGAGATCTTTGAATGAAAAGTTTACAACAGATGGACGAACAGATGACGGAAGAACGACATACGATGGACGCCAAGTGATGGCAAAAGCTCACCCTGGCATAGCCAGGAGAGCTAAAAACTTCCTACCATAAAAACTGTAGGAGAAACAGCTCGGACAAACTGTGTACCCTCTATGACAAAATTTATTACAAAAATGAGTAAGTTCAACAAATTAATTTTCAGAAAAATGGACCAATATCAAAATTAATACCAAAAGGCACATCTACAATATATACCCTAATGATCTGTGAAATAAAACCTTACCATAAAAACTGCAGGAGATCTGGGCTGGACAAACCATGTACCCTCTATGAGAAAATTGAACTAGAGGCTCAGAGACTGAGCCTGTATCGCTCACCTGACAAAACGCTTCTATGCAAGTATGACCAAAAATTATTATGTTTTTTACCAATGGGGCAGGGTGTTAAGGTATGTTCTCAATTAGAACCCATGTGTTTTGTCTGATCCTATTGAAATGAGTAATTTTTGCAAAGGACCTTCTATACATTTAGTAAAATTTGCTTTAATTGTTTTGAGAGAAGATGAAGAGAAGGATGGTTTTCTCATACTGGGCTCCAATGTTAAACTATGTTCTGCACTTGAGGCAATGTTTTTTGACGGATTGATTGAAATGTGCAATTTTTGTAAAGTACCTTCAGTCATCATTCCTGTAAAGTTAGGTTGAATTTGCTTCAGTGGTTTCAGAAGAGTAGATGAAAATGTGATTTTCCCATAGGGTCCCGATGATAAACTATGTTCCATGATGGCAGCCATGTTTTCTAACGGATTGTAACGAAATGAGCAATCTTCGGATTGTAACGAAATGAGCAATCTTTGTTAAGGACCTTCTATTCATCCTTCCTGTCAAGTTTGGTTGATTTGCTTCTGCAGTTTCAAAGGAAAAGATGAAAATGTGATTTTTCCCATAGGGTCCAATGTTAAACCCAAGTTCCACACAGGCGGCCATGTTTTTCATTGAATCAGAATGAAATGGGCATTCATTGTAAAGGACCTTCCATACATCATTCCTGTAAAGTTTGGTTGAATTTACTTCAGTTATTTCAGAGAAGAAGATGAAAATGTGATTTTCCCATAGGGTCCTATGTTAAACCATGTTCCATGCTAGCCACCAATCTTTCATCGGATCAGAATGAAATGAGCAATCTTTGTTAAGGACCTTTAGGTCATTATTCCTGTAAAGTTTGGTTCAATTGGCTTCAGCCGTTTCAGAGCAGAAGATGAAAATATGATTTTTCCCAAAGGGTCCAATTTAAACGTAAGTTCCGCACTGGCGGCCATGTTTTTTATCGGATCCAAACAAAATGAGCAACCTTTGTAAAAGACCTTCCATACATCATTCCTGTAAAGTTTGGTTGAATATGCTTCCGTGGTTTCAGACTAATAGATGAAAATGTGATTTTCCCATAGGGTTCTATGTTAAAACATGTTCCGTGCTGGCGGCCATGTTTTTCGTCGTATCGTAACAAAATGAGCCATCTTTGTTAAGGACCTTTAGTACATCACTATTGTAAAGTTTGGTTCAATTTGCTTCACCCTTTTCAGGGCAGAAGATGAAAATGTGATTTTTCCCATAGGTCCAATGTTAAACCTAAGTTCCGCGATGGCGGCCATGTTTTTTTAATGGATCGGAACAAAATGAGCAATCTTTGTAAAGGACCTTCCATACATCATTCCTGTAAAGTTTGGTTGAATTTGCTGCAGTGGTTTCAGAGGAGAAGATGATTATGTGAAAAATTAACGGACGACGGACGGACAACAGAAGTCAGGTGATGGCATTAGCTTACACTGACCCTTCGGGTCAGGTGAGCTAAAAACAAGTGTGGACCCAAATTGATGTCTCAGCCATCCCTACTTGGTCACAAAATTGATGTGAAAACTCAAACTGTCTAATTCAGAAAACTTAACATGTTCGATAGACTGTGAAATTAGATTAACTGACAAAAGCAATATAGCAGACTGTCATGTATCACCCAAAACCAAAATGCCCCAAATATCAGTGACCTACCACTGATAGATACTGAGAAATCAAACATGTTCACTAGACCGTGAAAATGAGGTCAAGGGCTAAAACAAAATAGCAGGCTGTCATCTTCCATCTAAGACAAATAAACATACCAAATATTGACCTTACATTAATAGATACTAGGAAACTTAACAAGATCACTGGACCATAAAATTGAGGTCACAGACAAAGCCATATAGCGAATGTCATGTATTACCCACGACCAACATATATACAAAATATCATTGACCTACCACTTATAGTTACCGAGAAAATGACCTGATCACAAAAACTTAACATGCTCGATAGACCATGAAATTGAGGTCAAGAACAAAAGCCATATGACAGACTGTTATGTACTACCTAAGACCAACCTACATACCATATATCATTGACCTACCACTTATAGTTACTGAGAAACTAAACTAAGCACAAAAACTTAACATGTTCACTGGACCATGAAATTGAGGTCACAGACAAAAGCCATACAGCAGACTGTCATGTACTACTCAAGACCAACCTATATACCAACTATCATTGACCTACTACTTATAGTTACTGAGAAAGTGACCTAACCACAAAAACTTAACATGAAAGTTTACGCCACCGCCGCCGCCATACTTTGTACGCATATGTCTCGCTTTCCGCGCCTTTCGTTGCGGGCGAGACAAAAAACAACTAAGTCAAAAATGTATATTTTTCGGAAAATGGGCCAAATATCAAAATCAATACCAAAAGGCACATCTACAATATATGCCCAAATGATCTGTAAAATAAAAGTTTCCTATCATAAAAACTGTAGGAGAAACAGCCTGGACAAACTATGTACACCCATTCGGACAGACGGACAAACGGACGGACGGACAAAGGATAAACAATATGCACCCCCGACTTATCGTCGCGGGGGATGGGTCCATGGGACACGGATGCCTCAGCAAGATATATAATGGCAAACAGGAAGTAGATGAGTTAAAGACTTGAAAGGGGTGACACGGTACGACTTATCATAACAAAGCTTCAGACGAAATATTAAATCATTACTGCATACACAAGCTGAGAAATCCTTGACGAAAATTTTCGGATGTACATACAGACGGACGCAGGGATAAAGGTAAAACTTAATGTGCCTAACAGCAGGGGCATAAATACTTACAATCTTTTGATATATATATAAGCAGCAGCTATGATAATAACAATGAGTACTGATCCTATGACAACACCGGCAACAATGCCTGTAGTGTTTGTTTTAGTGTTCGATGGAGATGATTTTTGGTCTTGATGTGCCGCTGATGTAACTCCATTGATTGGTCCATTAGATACTGGTCCATTAGAAACTGGTCCATTAGTAACTGGTCTTTGAGTAACTGGTCTTTGATTTTGATTGACTACTGTAATGGAAATGAATATGTAATATAATAATTTCATTGCAAACAGGTTTGTCATTCAAACAAATCTGTAATGATTCCGGCCAAGCTTGGTTAAAATTGGTTCATTGGTGTAAGAGGAGAAGATTTTTAAAAAAAGTTTTCATTAGATGGATGAACTTTACGTTAAATACAGTGACAGTACTGGTTTTACATATATTAAGTAAATTCCTAGCAATCTGACTGGTCAATCAATACACACAATCATACAAACATGAACGGAATAAATTCCATGCAAATTGATTGGTCAGTCTGATTTTGGCTTTCAATTTAGATACTTTTGATTATTTCTTCTCTATCAGCTTTAATACACCTTTCAATTTCTGGATTTTCAATGTTTTGATTTTATCTGCAATGAGGAGACATTGTCAAATTGCCATATTCAGAAAATAAATTTACAGTTACTAGCATTTTGTTATCTTATAAACATGTGACAAAGTTAATTTCATACCATTTGATTGCTCAATTTAATGAACATTTAATACAGTAAATTCCATGCAATCTGATTGGTCAATCAAACATGCAATAAAGTAAGTTCCTTTAAATTTGATTGATTAAGTATGTAATTGAGTAAATTCCTTGCAATCTCATTGGTCAATCAAACAAACATGAAATATAGTAAATTCCTTGCAATCTGAGTTTTCATTCAAACAAGTAATAAATTCTGAAAATTTCATTCATTTGATAATTTAGCAATAACTTACACTTAAGGGGGTTCGCCACTCCATTTGAAAATAAATAGGATTTTAAATAAACATGATTTTATGTTAGAAAATTAAAAAAGAAACAATTTAAGTGAAAAAAATTGATAGGTTGATGCTCTAGTTTTTGAGATTTAAGTGATTGAAAATTTGACGGGAAACCGAACTCCTCTGATTTTTTATAGGATTAACAATAACAAGGTTTGACCATGAATGAATGTGACCGAATAAGTAGAATCCAATGGAATTTTCATAGAATGCTCACACAGATTTAAAAAATAAAATTATGGGAAAAAATAAGGCGGTCAATGGGAAAAATTTTTTAATACTTTTAAATGGATAAAACCCCAGGATTCCGAAAATCTGACAAAAATCCCAAAACAGGAGGAGCGAACCTCCTTAAACTGGAGAGTAATCAACCATTTTCAGGATATATTTGACCACACTCTTTGAACAGAATGAAATGATGCTTACAAGTTTTCCTTTTGCAATCCTAAAACTTCTGCAAAATTCATTCTGGTCAGAGCTGTTCTAGTAAAGTTTGTCTGGGACCCTTTGAAGGCACTTTATATAAATTGCTGTGGGTGGTTGTGTTTTTATCATGTTTTTGTATTGTATGTATGGGTATGAATTCTATGGGTGATGGGGGTCAATAAAAAGTGCCTTCAAAGACCTCCATATCTATTTTTCTGGAACAGCCCTCGAAGCATGTGCCATATTCATTTCTTATGAAAACTGTGTTTAAATATGGAAATTTTTATCTGATTTTCAAGATAATAATGGTTCATTGTACTCAATAGTTCTTGCCATGATATAGCTTAATATTGCTGAAGTTGGCATAAAACATCAATTAATCAAGATGATAATCAATTGTGCCATACCTATTGAGCCTACTTGCAATTCAAATTATGTTAGATGTAAAACCAATGTTTAAAGCAGTTGTTGTGGACCCTTTTGAATAAACTTGCAACAATTTTTCACTTAATTTATAAAATTATGAATTTTGTAGATTTTACAGGGTACAATATATGTCCTTACCGTACCTCCTCCTCTGGTAAGCCTACTCATTACACCTGCTTAGAAATCAACTTGAATGCAATGTCTTAACTTTTATTCAAAGTCACTAAACCATGCAATTGAGGCCAGGGTCAAAGGACAAATGCAGTCAACAAAAAACTGTTGATAGCATAACTTTGGTTTAAGTGGACGGATCATTATCAAATCTTAGGATCAGATGTTCTCTACTTAGGCATAAGTAGCTGATTTAACATTGGGTCTTGACTCCCCTCCTGTTTCAGAAAAAAGAGGCCATATTACAGTGTTTTTACATATTTGAATACAGTTCAGTAATTTTTGTCTATATTAAGACGATAGTTCCCTAAAGCTAGACAAAGGCATCATATAAGTGGCAGAAGCATTGTAAACTTTTTCTAAAGCCTTAATAACTTTTTTAATTATAGACTTTTCAGATAATCTCTGGTCCACAGATACCTAAAAGGTGGTTCTAGTACCTTTACATGCTGCAAATGTGAATGCTCTTGTAGAACCAAAAGTGGTGACAATACAAGGATATTCTGCATTAAACACACAAATGACAGTTCCAATTAACAATATATTAATTAATATCTGATTCATTTACCAGATTCCTGTAGTATAAAAGCTTTGGTTGCTAAGGGCATCTGTCAAATAAAGCTGTTGCTATGGACAATTTCAAACTTGTTTAGACATCCATATTTACATCTACGACAATAAATAAATCCGGCTTTTCATTCTCCAGTACTGCTACAAATTCTACTTCCTGTTGGGACAAAACTACTTACATTTTCGACAATAAACAATTCTGCCCGTCCATTCTCCAGTACTGGTACATATTCTGGTTCCTGTTCCACCTAGGATTTGATAACCATCGTTACATTGCTGGGTACACACTTTACCTTGGGTATATGGAGGAGTACATACTATTTTACCGTTGGTAGGAGTTAAGGGTGCTGGACATGTTTTTACTGAAATAAGAAACACACTCTCTAATGCCAACATATCATAAGATATTACTGTGAAAAGTTATTTTATTCGTAGCTGTCAAATTTTGTGGTTTTACGAAATATTGTTGCTTTTTGAGTTTTGGAATTTGTGGTTTGATGGCACTTTCATTTCAAATTATGTAAATATTGGTACATGTATTTTGTTTGGTTTTCAATTTCATGGTTTCAGTCAACCATGATCCATGAAAATAAAAACCCCATCAAAATAAAGTACTTTCACAGTATCTGGTCGATGAAAAACAAATCTAGATGTAAAAATATGATAAATTAGAGTATACCGACACTAATACAATGAGCATTCAATGTGAAACACTTATCCGTTATCTCAGTGTATCAAGTTACAGTAATAGGGGCTATTTTCACGTTGATTAAATTTTGCGATTTTGATTTCTGTTTTTTTTTTTGTGATTATCACTTATGTTTAGTAACATTGTAATTATATCAAATTTAAGTGAGGGAAATTTTCACAAATATGTACCAATCGCAAAAATAAACCCCTCCCGAAAATTATCCCTTTAACAGTATTTAAATATGGTCAAATGGAGATAATTTTCATAAGTATATCAATAGCTGAAATCAAGATTATCTCCACTTTGACCAGATATAACTAATGGCACAGGGAGATTATTGTCCAATGTTTCTCATGTGAGTCGATATCCGAAATAGTGTGAAAAAGAAAATTCTAATATGGGAACAATGGAAACCATGACGACCAGCCATATGAAAATCTCCAATAACATAATGAGCGACTACACAACAGTCTTTACGCTGAAATTGACTACGTCACAATATGTTTTGTGCACAAAAACGTCAGTAAATCTAAAGTAATGGCTGTCGTTACCGTGTACACTATAGGTCCACTCAGATCATGAAATGTCATATAAGAATAGAAATAATTCATGTTCGCCGGTGGTTTGTAGTCGATTTACATATGGGTGTTAATTATTTTCGTTTATTTTACCCCTCGCTCCACTACGCTATGCTCTGGGTAAAATATTAACGAAAATAATGGCCACCCATATGTAAATCTCCAACAAACCACCGGCGCCCATGAATTATTTCTTAAGTGTAAAATGTTTTATTGCGAAAAATCATCGAATGAAAGAAAAGAAGAAACATGTAAGGGATAAAAGTATATGCCCTATTTTTAGTTGTGGGTAAATAAAAATAATTTTATGGATATTCAGCCTTACTTCAGTTTTATATTGAAGCAAGTAAGTAATGCATTACCTTTGCAAGACAGGTTGCTAGGCGACCAAAATGTCTTGGTATTATCAGTTTGGCAGATGACCATTCCAGATCCACCAATTAACTGGTAACCTGGCAGACATCCTACTTGGCATTGAGCTCCCAAGTGATTAGGACACAGTGCTGTCATCAATATGCCATTGGAAGGTGGTTGTAGTAGAGGACATTTCAAAACTGGAAAAAAAAATCGTTTCAAATGTCACCATTGTAATAATAATGATATTATAAAATTACTGTGAAAGTACTTTTATTCGTGGACATCAATTTTCGTGGTTTTTATAAATATCATTATTTGGGTACTTAAATTCAAGGTTTCAAATTCCATACAATAGAACCCTATGTGAAAAATGCATTTAGTTTGGAAATTAATTCTGTGGTTTAAGCAAACCACGAAGGAACCCCACGAACAAAAGCACTTTCACAGTATTTGAATTTCAGGAAGATCCCAATTAAAGATTTTTCTAAAAGCAGTCTTAAGATGATAAGTTATTCTATCTTAAATGGTTGTTTAAAGAAGGGGTCTTAAGTCCTAAGAGCTCAACTTTTGACAAACTACTGTAAATTCAGAAATTCATGAAATCTTTTTATTAATGCGAAAAATGTAAATGGTGTTGGGTCACATTCTTTAGCATTTCATTAATATTCTACAAATTTGAAATCCAAAGATCACGAGTTGCATCTATGGGCCAGGAATTGCAATAATAAAGTCAAAATCTAACAAACATTTCTCAGTAAATATATGTTGTAAGCTTCATTTGCATACATCTTCTGTTTAATCGCGCTGACTTTAAATGCATACCTGTTACGGTGATTCTAAATGAACAAGATGCCAGATTCAACGATGAATCAAACGCCAGAATATTAACAGAGTAACTACCAGCTCCTAGAGTAGCTGGTGATTGTAAGGTCTGAATGATGGTAACTGGCTGACCAGAATTATCAGAAGACGATGGAATTGTCCAGCTTACAGTCGTTGTGTCTGAATTCTGATTGGCTGTGGCGGTAATATCCTTTGGACACTGTAATGCTGGTGGTTTGGTATCTATAAATAGAAATACAGATAGATTCATGCGATATTGTTCAGGGAGATTTTATCAGAAGAAATACACCAGGTTCATCATACCTTAATAAAGGGCTACGCGAGTGCAGCATGATACGACCGCAGCATGTCGAATACTGAAATTTGAACAAGTGTAATTCAAAATGAATGAGGACACAGTAAAGAGTTTGATACAGTAATTAAATGGACACAATAAAGAGCTTGAATCAGTTGCAATTTTGGCCCCTTTGGCCCCTTTAGCTCGGAAACAGGAAAAGCTATGCCAAATTTGTTGACTTACTGAAAGCTTATATCAAGAGGAATTCAAAGAAAAAAATCCCATCAAAATCCGACGAAAAATAAAGATTTCACATATTTCGAAATTTTGCAATTTTGGCCCCTTTGACCCCTTTTAGCTTGGAAACGGTAAGAGCTATGCAAAATCCGTTGACATACAACTGAAAGCTTATATCAAGAGGAATTCAAAGAAAAAAATCCCATTGAAATCCGATGAAAAATAAAGATTTCACATATTTCGAAAATTTGCAATTTTGGCCCCTTTGACTCCTTGTAGCTCGGAAACAGTAAGAGCTACACAAAATCCGTTGACATACTACTGAAAACTTAGATCAAGAGGAATCCAAAGAAAAAAATCCCATCGAAATCCGATGAAAAATAAAAATTTGACATATTTAGAAAAATTGCAATTTTGGCCCGTTTGACCCCTTGTAGCTCGTCCCTGCTGGCCTCTAAATTGATGTGAAATCTAAGTGAACTAATCAGAAAAGTGAACATGCTCACTAGACCATGAAATTGAGGTCAAGGACAAAAGTCATCTGCCAGACTGACATGTACTACCCAAGACCAACCTATATACCAAATATTATCAACCTACCACTT
>MJUU01036926.1:66980-77973 GCA_002080025.1 Modiolus philippinarum | reverse complement strand
AGTTTGTACACTTCATGTTTAATGGTGTCACTGTCCCTATTTTAAGTTTGTACACTTCATGTTTAATGGTGTCACTGTCCCTATTTTAAGTTTGTACATTTCATGTTTAATGGTGTCACTATCCATATTTTAAGTTTGTACACTTCATGTTTAATGGTGTCACTGTCCCTATTTTTAGTTTGTAAACTTCATGTTAAATGGCATCACTGTCCCTCTACACTTCATGTTTAATGGTGTCACTGTCCCTATTCATGGTTCATACACTTCATGTTTAATGATGTCACTGTCCCTATTTTTAGTTTGAACACTTCATGCTTAATGGTGTCACTATCCCTATTTTTAAGTTTGTACTCTTCATGTTTAATGGTGTCACTATCCTTATTTTTAAGTTTGTACACTTCATGTTTAATGGTGTCACTGTTCCTATTTGAGTTTGTACACTTCATGTTTAATGGCATCACTGTCCCTATTTGTAGTTTGTACATTTCATGTTTAATGGCGTCACTGTCCCTATTTGTAGTTTGTACACTTCATGTTTAATGGCATCACTGTCCCTATTTTTAGTTTGTACACTTCATGTTTAATGGCATCACTGTCCCTATTTTTTGTTTGAACACTTCATGTTTAATGGCGTCACTGTTCCTATTTGAGTTTGTACACTTCATGTTTAATGGTGTCACTGTCCCTATTTATAAGTTTGTACACTTCATGTTTAATGGTGTCACTGTCCCAATTTTTAAGTTTGTACACTTCATGTTTAATGGCGTCACTGTCCCTATTTGTAGTTTGTACACTTCATGTTTAATGGTGTCACTGTCCCTATTTTTAAGTTTGTAAACTTCATGTTAAATGGCATCACTGTTTTATGAAAGGATATGGAGTAAATGAACATGAGACCATAACACTATATGTTATTCGGGAATCTTCACAGGGGATACCGGTTCATATTCCCTGTCTGTGTTTTATATCCCCTGAGCCGTCAGGCGAAGGGGATATAGGGCACGGACAGGGAATATGAACCCATATCCCCTGTGAAGCCCGAATAACTTTTATATTCTGCTAGAAGTGCTATAATTTTTCTATTAAAAGCGTTTGAAAATTGTGATTTTGCTACCACGGGGATACGGTCTCATATCCCCTGTCAAGGTAACCAATCAAATTGCAAGATTTACCTAGATATTTCACTTCAGCAGAATATATATGTTTACTCCAACTGCAATAATTTTAATGAGCTGTATGGCCTTTAGACTGAATAATCTGTCATTTACAAAGCTACTTTTATCATCCTATGTTCATCTTTTACTGATCTGACTTTTTATTTTTATTTTTTATTTCTTATATGGCTTGTTTAATTTTGTTCAAATCGTACATGGAAAAGACACGTTTTTTAACCATATCTTTTCCGGTCAAATACAAGGAACTCAAGAAAGAATATCCAAATTCGGTTCAGATGTTACTTTTATCACGTGACATTTTCAATATTCAAAATGGCACCAGGTCAAAGTGAAGAAATACGCTTGAACTTTGAATGGAGGCATAGAAGGGATATTTCATATATTCGGCAATTGAAACTTAGTTAAAATTGAAGGAAAATAGTTCCGATTTATTCCGGTAGATGTTTTTATACACGCACAGGCGATACCCAGCCGAAATTCCACCGCATCCAAATTGGAAGAGATCTCATGATTTTAAATAAGAGATCGTTCTGTCGTCACAAAGCAATATAGAAAATAAAAAATAAAAATAAAAAGTCAGATCAGTAAAAGATGAACATAGGATGATAAAAGTAGCTTTGTAAACGACAGATTATTCGGTCTATATGGCCTTTTCTAAAATTAATTCCTCATCAGTCAGATCAGTAAAAGATGAACATAGGATGATAAAAGTAGCTTTGTAAACGACAGATTATTCGGTCTATATGGCCTTTTCTAAAATTAATTCCTCATCAGCAGCACTAGAACCCAAACAAAGGAAATCCATATTCAAAAAATGTTTAAAATGCATAAAACCAAACGAAATCTAAACAAGAATATGTGTCTAATGGACACAATGCCCCGCCTTACAACTATTTTGAACAATGCTATATTTCGTGATCAGTAAAGCATGAAGTTGGTTGCATGGATATATCTTAATTATGATTTTCATTTAATTATACCCTATTGGTATTTTATTTAATGGGTGTTTAATGATAATAGCAAGCATCCTTCACAAAAAAAGAAACTTAAACCTTTGGATAAACCTCAAACTATCCCCCTTTTTCTGTGATCAGTGAAGCGAAAAGGTGGTGGCATGGGTAAATATTTATTGTCTCTTGTTTATTTATACTGTAATGTGTATTTATATAAAGTTTCATGAAAAAGCATACATCAGTCAAAGAAAAGAAACTTCAACCTAAGGTAAAACCTCATACTTCCATGATCAGTGAAGGATGAAGTTGGAAGCAAGGATAAATTTTTATTATGATTTTTGTTTAATTATATCCATGTCATGATAAAAGCATACATCCTACACAGAAAAAAAACTTCAAACTAAGGGTAAACCTCATACTACCCCCCTTTTTCCATGATTAGTGAAGCATGAAGTTGGTGGTGTGGATAAATTTTTATCATGATTTTTGTTTAATTAGACGCTAATGTGTATTTATATACATTTTCATGACAATAGAATCATCCTTCACAGAAAAAAACTTCAACCTAAGGGTAAACCTCATACTACCCCCCTTTTTGCCCATGATTAGTGAAGCATGAAGTTGGTAGCAAGGATAGATTTCTATTATGATTTTTGTTTAATTATACCCTAATGTGTATTTATATAAAGTTTCATGAAAATAGCATACATCCTTCACAGAAACAAGAGGCTCTCAAGAGCCTGTATTGCTCACCTGGACCATGGCTGATACATAACTTCAAATAAACTTATATGTTGAAGGGTCTCATTTTCAAACTATGTAAATAAACATTTATGTTATATGATCCAACTTAAGTTAACTATTTTCCCTATTGCATGCCATCTTGGATAAGGGATAGATCTGCAGGACACAATTCTAAAGAAAATTAAGTGTTGTGCCAAAGTTTATTTCCAACTGGCCAAATGGTTTTAAAGAAGATCTTTGAATGTACACCTATATTAAACTATGTTTCCCATTGGTAGCCAATTTACATAAGGTGCAGGCTTGAAGGACATCTGTTTTGAAGGGGACCATCTAAGATAAATTGGGATTAAGTTTTATTCTAACTAGCCAAGTTGTTTCAGATAAAAAATTCTTTGTATGCTCTTTCCATACAGTCAAGTAATAAATTAAGTTCCCCGCAGATGGCCATGTTGGATGACATATAGGCACCAAAGTCACAATACTTAGTCAGCACCTCATAAGCATCATTAATGCCAAGATTTTTTCAAATCCATTCAGTGGTTCTCAAGGTTAATTTCATCAACTGCTCACTAAAGTCTTTATTTAATATAAACATAATGCGGTCTATGAAGCTTAGAAACTGCTTCAACATTCATGTCAGAAAAGTTTTTTAGTGATTACACACTAACATACTTGTAAGACACAATGCATTTATCATTTTTATATAGAAAAATCATTATGACATGAAATAAGGTAAAGATTAAGAAAGTATTTTTGCAAAAAATTGAAGAAACTTGCACAAAAACAGTTTTTGCTCTTAATTATGGAAGAAATAATTTTTTTAATGAAGTGATAGCAGGGAATTACTCTAAAGCTTAAACATTGTTAAAAGAGAAAAGTTAACCAAAGAAGATTTGAACGCAGAATTTAAAGGGAAATTACCAATAAACCATATGGCATTGGGGGAAAAAAAATTGGTGAAAAACAGTCAATCAATTATAAACAGGCCTTTGAATTTTGTTCGAAATTTCAGTGTATGTAGATCTTGATATGCTGAGCATTTTTTCAATTCACACTTCACCTCTATCTGTTACAGTTTTTGAAATAAAAAATAAAAAACGCACAAATTTGAAAAATTTAAGGAAAAAAGGCTATAACTCTCACGGGTTTTCCGATTTACTTCAAAATTGCAGTGCAGATAGATCTTGGCATTCTGAACAATTTTGCTCCATCAGATTTTTGATATCTGCAACGGTTTTGGAGTTATTTGCCAAAAACAGCAATTTACCCCTATGTTCTATTTTTAGTAACTAACAGCCGCCATGTTGTTTGATCCTCGGACTAACCAAACACATTTTTTAAACTACATACCCTGGTGATGACCCAGGCCAAGTTTGGATTAAATTGGCCCAGTGGTTTCAGAGGAGCAGACGCCAAATGATGGCAAAAGCTCTCCCTGGCATAGCCAGGTGAGCTAAAAAAAACTTCAACCTAAGGGTAAACCTCATACCATCACAATTTTTTCCAGTGATCAGTGAAGCATGAAGTTGGTCCCATGGGTAAAATTTTATTATGATTTTTGTTTAATTAGACGCTAATGAGTATTTATATAAAGTTTCATGACAATAGCATACATCCTTCACAGAAAAAAAAACTTCAACCTAAGGGTAAACCTAACTTGGGACGGACAGACGGAGGACCGGACGAACGGACGGACGGATGGACGGACGGGCGGACGGACCGATGAAAGAACGGACGGACAGACACTATATGCCCCCGTACTGTCGTAGGCGGGGCATAAAAATCAGTAATATCAAATATAGCCAAGGACAAAACTACGATGGAGGGGCTAATCCTTTGGTTTTAGAATTTACATAAATTTAGACAATAGTAATTGAACAAAGTGTACAAATAAGATATTATCTCATGTACAAGTACACCATATCTAAGAAAAATAATGTCCCTATTTTTAGTTTGTACACTTCATGTTTAATGGTGTCACTGTCCCTATTTTTAGTTTGTACACTTCAGTGTAATGGTTGTACACTTCATGCTTTGATGTCACTGTCCCTATTTTTAGTTTGTACACTTCATGTTTAATGGCATCACTGCCCCTATTTTTAGTTTGTACACTTCATGTTTAATGGTGTCACTGTCCTAATTTTTAGTTTGTAAACTTCAAGTTTAATGGTGTTACTGTCCCTATTTTAAGTTTGTACACTTCATGCTTAATGGTGTCACTGTCCCTATTTTTAGTTTGTACACTTTGGCTGCATTCGAGACGCCTGTTCCTGACATGAGTGTGTGTACTCAGAATGATATGAACATCACAAACGCCAAGAACACGACACTCGGAACGAACTTTTGTTCTGAGAACATGCTCCTGCTTTGAGGTGGTGTATGTTCCTAGAACGGAAATCAAGATGGCGACTGATGGAAACAAATTTTAAGAGATCAAATTTTTTTGTTTGTTTAATCAACGGTGAATATGATTGATATGGTGTTTGCATTTTATATAAAAATAAACTTAAGAACATAAAATAAAAAAAGAACCATTTCTAAAATGTGAAAAAAACCAATTGACTGGCATGATACCTGAATGTTCTTTCAAAAAGACTTCATTTGATTCAAAACTGTGAGTTTTTTCCTTTTGTAAGAGCTACTGTGCCTTCCACGCATAGGGAGAGGAAAAGGTCGGGGGAGAAAATTTAAAACAATTCTGAGAAAATATCAGGTACTTTTAATCGAGTGCATAAAAAATGTCTTAACACTTGGGGATAATATAATTAGTTAGTTGCATTAGATGCAGTAAACACGAAGGATGACGCTGAATACATCGGCAAACGAATACCAAAGCAAGAACAAGGAAAGGGGAATTCTAAAGTCATAAATCCAAAATCATCAAATGTCAGCAAAATTGGTTTTGAATTGATGTTTTCTATGTTTTCCAATTTGGAAATGCTTGTTACTTGGGAGAGGCATTAATTGTTTAACTTGCCTGTGTCCAATCCCATTACTTCAATTTATGCAATAAAATCTTTTAAAAAGGAGAAAATCTGAAGGGGAGCTAAGGGCAGAGGGCATTTGCCTTTAATACCAGAGAAAAAAATTGTTGTGGCAATTCTGTATTAGACTACACATATAGCTATAATTTAACACATCTTACACATTTTACATAGAAATGAAACATTTTTAGGATTTGAATGTAAAAATGGTCAAAAAATTGTTCACTTGCTAAGGATTTACGCTACCCGTTTCCAAAATCCTTTATCTGGCCCTTATTAGATGGAATTTGTTGTCGTTCTATTTCCTTACAGCTTTCTCCGCGAACTGAGTACATCACCGGGCGATTTTTTCTTTGTCTTACAAAAGAATGTACTTCGACAATAATTACAACTGCAATTTTAAATTTGTTCTTTGCGTTCGAAAATGCTGTTCACACTTGAAATGTTCTTGCCGTTCGAGATGTGTAACGGTATTCCGAGAACACATTCTTACTTTTAAGAACAACTGTCTGGAATGCACCCTTCATGTTTAATGGTGCCACTGTCCCTACTTTTAGTTTGTACACTTAATGTTTAAAGGGTCGCGCTCGATTGGCTGTGCAGAACATGTGCAGTACAGAGTGTTCTGCACAGCTGAATCGAATGTCACAGAACAGGAAGTCGAGCTCTCTATGATAGAAGACAAACGGCGGGAAATATTTCTGAAATAATCTTGAAATTAAACAGTAGATGAAAAGTATATTGTCACATTTACGTTATTTTATACAATACTTTGTGTTTTACTCTCGTTTTACTGTGCCCATGATGCAAATTTTGATGTAAAAAGGGTAAGAAAATGCTAAACTGGTGTCTTTCTTTTAAGGACCTGCTCCACGACACTTTATTCCTGTTCTAACTGTGTAGTACACCCTTTTACATTTCTTTATTTTAATAGCACTGAAACCCTTCGCTCGCATTCAGAGAGTTGTTGACATCAATAAATATATGTTATTAATTAATTTCATACTTATAACAATCAAGAAAGTATTTTTTATTTGTCAAAAACTTGCAAAATGTTCAAATCAAAACATTTGGCTTTCATTCTGGTCACATGAATGTTCCTCTCACACCACCTTTCCAGTCGGTACAGACGGAACTGTGCAGTACAGGTGTTCCGAATCACTCGTTTGCTGTACTGCACGTCCATCACACAATTCACAGGCCAATCGAATGCCCCGAAGGTATCACTGATTCTAATTTTAGGTTCTACTTGTTGTTTGTGAACTTACTTCATGTTTAGTGGTGTCGATGGTTCTATCTTCGGTTTGGCTCTGTCCTCCTCTTTCTGTTTCTGCCCAAAACCCAACCATCCACTGAAATATATAAATCTTGTTATCACTTTCACATTTATGTTGGTCTCTAGACATGGCAACTGTAATTTAAGTCATATGACTTGTTTATCAGAGAGCTCGTTCCATGACTGTGTCTGTCAGACAGCTTGTCACAAGACTGTGTCCATCAGACAGCTTGTCAAATGACTGTGTCCATCAGACAGCTTGTCAAATGACTGTGTCCATCAGACAGCTTGTCAAATGATTTGAGTATGTCAGACAGCTATTCACAGGAATATTTGTCAGACAGCTCATCACATGACTGTATCTGTCAGACTGCTTGTCAAATGACTGTGTCCATCCTACAGCTCACAATGTGACTGTAACAGACACCTAACCAGATGACTGTGTCTGTCAGACAGATTGTCAAATGAATGTGTCTGTCAGACAGATTGTTACATGAATGTTTATGTCTGATAGATTGTCACATGACTGTGTCTGTTGGACAGATTGTCACATGACTGGGTCTGTCAGACAGATTGTCACATGAATGTTTATGTCTGATAGATTGTCACATGACTGTGTCTGTTGGACAGATTGTCATAAGACTGTGTCTGTCAGACAGATTGTCACATGACTGTGTCTGTCAGACAGTTTGTCACATGACTGTGTCTGTCTGACATATTGTCACATGACTGTGTCTGTCGGACAGATTGTCACATGACTCTGTCTATCGGATAGATTGACCAATGACTGTGTCTGTCAGGCAGATTGTCACATGAATGTGTCTGTTGGACAGATTGTAACATGACTGTGTCTGTCGGACAGCTTGTCACATGACTGTGTCTGTCAGACAGTTTGTCACATGACTGTGTCTGTCCTACAGTTTGTCACATGACTGTGTCTGTCCAACAGTTTGTCACATGACTGTGTCTGTCCGACAGATTGTTACATGACTGATGAATGTGTCTGTCAAACAGATTGTCACATGAATGTGTCAGTCATACAGTTTGTCACATGACTGTGTCTGTTGGACAGATTGTCACATGACTGTGTCTGTCGGACAGCTTGTCACATGACTGTGTCTGTCAGACAGTTTGTCACATGACTGTCTGTCAGACAGTTTGTCACATGACTGTGTCTGCCAGACAGTTTGTCACATGACTGTGTCAGACAGCTTGGCACATGACTGTGTCTGTCAGACAGTTTGTCTTATGGCTGGGTCTGTCAGACAGTTTGTCACATGACTGTGTCTGTCAGACAGTTTGTCACATGACTGTGTCTGTCAGACAGTTTGTCACATGACTTTCTGTCAGACAGTTTGTCACATGACTGTGTCTGTCAGACAGTTTGTCACATGACTGTGTCTGTCAGACAGTTTGTCACATGACTGTGTCTGTTGGACAGATTGTCACATGACTGTGTCTGTCAGACAGCTTGCCAAATGACTGTGTCTATCAGACAATTTGTCACATGACTGTGTCTGTCAGACAGTTTGTCACATGACTGTGTCAGACAGTTTGTCACATGACTGTGTCAGACAGCTTGTCACATTAATGTGTTTGTCTGACAGATTGTCACAGGAATCTGTCTGTCAGATAGCTTGTCACATTAATGTGTCTGTTGGACAGATTGTCACAGGAATCTGTCTGTCAGAGAGCATTGGATAAAAGATAATGTTCCTTTATCAATAAATTCTGTATACTGTATTTTCTGTCAGTATTGTCATTGTCACTGATATCAAATACATATCCACCAGATTATGGGACAGACTCATTTTTCCTTACTTGGAGGCTTTTTTGAACCTTTAATATAAATAAAGTATAATATTTTTGTCATGAAATCAATATCTTTGTCCATGTTTTTCCACCAGATTAGGGGACAGACTCAGTTTTACATGGGAAGGTTTTTTCATCAATTTTGCATCTTTAATAACATCATTGTCAGGGATCAATATCTTTCCATACTGTGAATGTATTAATTTTTTTGTCTTCTACCCTTCTACATCTATCAAGCAAAACTAATAAAAACTAGAGCTGTTGCTGATGGCAGCCACTTACACCCCCCGCTAATTAAACCCTGAATAAATATGGCAAGTGTAAATTTAAGTGTGTGTAGACACAGTACAAATGTGGACACAATACAAATATGGACACAATGATATACCTCCCCCCTTTTTTCCAGAAAATATTCACTTATTATCTCCCCTTCAAAATTTCAGGCAGAAACTATATAACTTCATGCACATCTTCAGGTAGTATACTACAACTGTGTAACATTTCATCAATATCCAAGTACCCATTTAGGAGAACATGTGCTGACAAGGTTCACCCCCCCTTTTTTCAAGAACATATTCAAAAGAAATCATCTCCCCTTAAAAATTTTGGGCAGCAGCCATATCATTTCATGCACATCTTCAGGTGGTGAACTACAACTGTGTAACATTTCATCAAAATCCAAGCAACAGTTTTGGAGAATATGCGCTGACAAATTTCGCCCCCCCCCCCTTTTTTCTATAAAATATTCAAAGACAAATTATCTCCCCTTCAAAATTTCGGACAGCAATCATATTACTTCATGCACATCTTCAGGTAGTGTACTACACCTGTGTAACATTTCATCAAATTCCAAGCAGTAGTTATGGAGAACATGCACTGACAAGGTTTGTCCTCCCCTTTTTCCAGAAAATATTCAAAGACTAATTATCTCCCCTTAACAATTTTGGACAGCAACCATATTACTTCATGCACATCTTCAGATGGTGTACTACAACTGTGCAACATTTCATCAAAATCCAAGCAGGGGTTTAGGAGAACATGCACTGACAAGGTACATGGATGGACAGACAGACGGACTGATGCACGGACAGACAGTCCGGACAGGCTGATTCCTATATACCCCCCAAACTTTGTTTGCAGGGGAGGGGGGGAATAATAATGCTGTTCATCTTATACTATGATTCTTCAACATTTTTAAAATCTTTCTGAGGCTTAGAAAATATTACTATAGAGGCACTATTTTCCTTCCTCATTTGTCTTTTTATCTTAGAATTATTCTGTATACATTATTAAGGTTTTAATTCTGCCTCTCGAAACATGAAGGTATTAAAACGACTTGAAGCTTTTGTAGAGTTTTAATCAAACTATGTTCCTTTTTTTTCCCCAGAAAACCTTGTAGTCGGTAAATGTAACTTACAATAATTCACATACATTTTAAATTCAAGATGCATGTAAGGCCATTTAGTTATATTTTACATTTAAGTTCATTCAAATGACTATAACAACTCCAAGCATTGATATCAACACCCCACAAGCCTAACTACGTATTGACAAGAGTTTGTGTACATCTAGCTTAAAAACGTACTCTTGCCTTCCAGTGAGCACTAACCAAGCTTCTCAGTGTTAATTCATTTAAATAATCAATGAAGGGATATAAAGTAAATGTACACGAGACAAACTCTCTACAAATACATCATAAAAACAAGCAATGGAACAACGCTTCTATTGTTGTTCTTCATCTTTCACTTGCCTAAAAAGTGGGATCACAATTACTTCCCTTGCATAGAATTTGACATCAAAGAAAGTACTTCCCTTAATTAGAAGTTGACATCACAGTTACTTACCTTACCCAGAAGTTGACATCACAGTTANTACATCTAATTAATGTTGGGTGACAGATATATCGAGTCCCCCTGACGTGGCTTGTCTGGTATACCAAAACTAAAAATAAAATACATCTAATTAATGTTGGGTGACAGATATATCGAGTCCCCCTGACGTGGCTTGTCTGGTATACCAAAACTAAAAACAAAATACATCTAATTAATG
>MJUU01036926.1:492-14195 GCA_002080025.1 Modiolus philippinarum | reverse complement strand
TCTGTAAAAAACAAAATTAAAGAAAAACAAAATGCATGGTGCACATCTTCAACATATACTGAAGCATTCCTGCAAGTTTGGTTGAAAAGTGCCAAGCGGTTTAGAAGGAGTTGCGGATAATGGAGACGTACCCTCAAGACTCCAGTTTGCTATAATTACAAAGTCCAAAAACAGCGTAAATTCTGTAAAAAAAACAAAATTAAAGAGAAACACAATGCATGGTGCACATCTTCAACATATACTGAAGCATTCCTGCAAGTTTGGTTGAAAAGTGCCAAGCGGTTTAGGAGGAGATGCGGATAATGCTTAATTTTTTTTTAGCCATACAGACAGACAGACGGACAGACAGACGGATGCAAGACGACGGATAGTGATCCCTATGTGTCGATCCTGCACTAGGTGCAGGCGACACAAAAATTATTGTTATTTGTGTTGTTTTTCTTTATTTTCATTTTTTAAAATTAATTTCTTTTCTTTTGCTTTTGTTTTTGTCTTTGTTTATTTATAGTTTTTATTCATTTTTGTGTTTTGTTTTTGGGGTTTTTTTGTTTTGTTTTTGTTTTTTTTTGTTTTTTTGTTGTTGTTTTTTTATTTTTATTTTTATTTTGCAACATATATATAAATTTATATAATATGACTTTAAAATCTAAAGTAATGAAATAAAGAATCGTGTTTGGCTCTTTCCACCTGTGCCTTTGTAAATATTATGTGTATTGCTTGTATGTCATTTGTGCATTTTGAGGTTAAGACATGTATGAACCTATGAAAAACTAAAGGGTATCTATGATATAAACATATTAAGTAAAATTTTACTAATGTAGCAACAAAGTATTTTGCCCATAGACCGGTCACATCAAAGATGTTTGTCCAGGTGAATTTAATTAAGGTGATCAGAGTATATCAACAGGTGCTTTACATGTCACAAAACACAACAAACATATAATTAATTATACAAAACACACCCCACCTAAACAATATTCCGATCTGAGACTTACAACAAACTTGGTAATTGAATTTTAGGGGTCTAATCACATTACAGGTAAACAACCGGCAGACATCTCAATACAGGTAAAATCCAGGTAAACACCGTATAGTTAAGATAGTATACACATCAATTATCATAAAGATAAAAAAAAATTGGTCGAATAATTAAACTGGGAGCTTGCAAATTAATATTAAAATATGCATATTTAAATTAATTCATAATGGCAGAAACACCCTCGTACAAGTATGTTGGAGTTATCGAACCTGATATTCCGCTAGAGGCGCGAAACGCTGATATCGTCAATTAGTGGATTAGCTTGGGGTATAGTTAATCACTATTTATGGCTTCATTGGATAATTATGGTATTCTATCATCAGCTGGTAGGTATTTAAATTATTGAAATTAAATCTTTTTGTGCATTTCTTGTCATGAAAAAGAAACTAATTCTTTCAAATTTTGTAAAATCTAGCGTGAGTACAAAGGTGCTGGGGAAAGAAACCTATCAAAATAGTGCCTTTACAGAAAGTAAACAATAAGTGCAATACACATCTATTTAGTGGTCCTAGGTCAAAATAATGAATAGTAAAATTGTATTTCACCATTATTTAGATGATTTCACATTTTAATAGTTAAAATTAAAATGTATTTCATGTAATACATATAACTTGTACATCTACTGAGACTAAAAACATTAAATATTCAATTTATCATAACTGATTGAGGCATTCAGGAAAAAAAATATATCAATTACTTTCGAAGCATTTTACTAAACTCTGATGAAAACAGTCTTTCCTAATAAAAATTAGTTTAAACTATTGCAGAATTCTCAACACCTTTTGATGTATAACCCTCCTAATCTTGATTACAAAAAACAGATTTGGCATTAAAACTTCTAAGATAGACCAAAAACTCCTCTTTCTCAAATTATTCTGATAACCCTTGATTACAAACCATATACAGACAAATAAAAGTAACTCTTGTCTATCTGGAGTTACTTAATATTTCTACAAACAGGACATAAACAGGCTTTGCTTAAAAGTGCAATTTTAAAAATTTTTCATACCAGTTATCCTTGGTACTCAAAGTGGTGCCGTTTGGTACTCTGAATTTGACGTTACGCGCAAAAGTGCCCTTTGGTTTTTTCAAATTTGATCTTACGCGTAAAAGTGCCCTGCTCATGCGCTCCTCTATTTTCATTTTCTAGCTGGAACACTGGTGTGTCACATTTTTTGTAGGCGCAACTACTCAGAAACCGCTGGTCAGAATTCATTCAATTTACAGATTGTAAGTCCCCATTAGTACTAGATCATATCACATCACCATTTTGATTCATCAAATTTTGTGGAAGTTATGGGACTTTGATTATTTCCACATTGTTATACAATGGCAAATCTTGTGGATGCAACTCCTCAGAAATCCCTAGTCAGAATTAATTCAAATTTTACAAGATTGTTAGTCACCATTAGTACTAGATCATGTCATATCGCCATTTTGATTCGTCAAATTTTGTGTTAGTTATGGGACATTATTTCCACGTTGTTATACAATGGCAAATCTTGTGGACGCAACTCCTCAGAAACTGCTAGTCCAAATTCATTCTAATTTTACAGGATTGTTAGTCGCCATATCTACTAGATCATATCGCATTGCCATTTTGATTTGTCAAATATTGTAGGGGTTAAAAAATTTAACAATGTTATACAAGGACAGATCTTGTGGACACAACTCCTCAACAAGTGTGGACCCAAATTGATGTCTCGCCCGTCCCTTCATGGTCGAAAAACTGATGTGAATTCTCAAACTGACTAAATCAGAAAACTAAACATATTAGCTAGACTGTGAAATTAGGGTAAGTGACAAAAACAATAGAGCAAACTGTCACGAATCACCAAAAACGAAAATATCAGTGACCACTAATAGATACTGAAGAACCAAACATTTTCATTAGACCATGAAAATGAGGTCAAGGGCCAAACAGCGGGCTGTCATGTTCCATTTAATACAAACCAAAATACCAAATATTATTGACCTTACATTAATAGATACTGGGAAACTTAACATGATCACTGGACCATGAAATTGAGATCACATACAAAAGCCATATAGCAGACTGTCATGTACTACTCAAGACCAACCTATATACCAAATGTCATTGACCTAACACTTATAGTTACTGAGAAAATGACCTAATCATAAAAACTTAACATGGTCACTAGACCCTGAAATTGAGGTCAAGGACAAAAGCAATTTGACAGACTGTCATGTACTACCTAAGACCAACCTCCATACCATATATCATTGACCTACCACTTATAGTTACTGAGAAACTAAACTAAGCAAAACAACTCAACATGTTCATTGGACCTTGAAATTGAGGTCACAGACAACAACCATATAGCAGACTGCCATGTACTACCCAAGAACAACCTATATACCAAATATCATTGACCTACCACTTATAATTACTGAGAAAAATCATAAAAACTTAACATGGTCACTAGACCATGAAATTGAGGTCAAGGACAAAAGCCATATGACAGACTGTCATGTACTATCTAAAGACAACCTACATACCAAATATCATTGACCAACCACTTATAGTTACTGAGAAACTAAACTAAGCACAAAAACTTCTCAAGTTCATTGGACCGTGAAATTGAGGTCACAGACAAAAGCCATATAGCAGACTGTCATGTACTACTCAAGACTAACCTATATACCAAATATCATTGACCTACCACTTATAGTTACTGAGAAAATGACCTAATCACAACAAGATTGCTACACGTAGCTATGTCCCCCGCCGCCGCAAAAAAAGTCAATAAAGTCCCATTTCTCATGTAAAATTTTGAGAATCAAAATGGCGGCAGGATATGATCAACTGCATTAGGTGGCAAATAGCTAAGCAAAATTTCAGCAAAATCCCTTAACTGGAGTATNAAATAAACATTTGAAAATAAAGGGCTACGCAAAGCACAGCATGATACGACCGCAGCATGTCGACCACTGAAATTTGAACAAGTGCATTATAAAGTGAATGTGGACACAGTAAAGAGCTTGACTCAGCAAATAGATGGACACAATAAGGAGACTGAAACAGTAATTAGCTGGACACAAACTAGGGAAAAAAAAAAAAAAAAACATCTAAATCCAACGAGAAATTAAGATTTTAAATATTTGTGAAAATTGCAATTTGGACCCCTTTGACCCCTTACACCTCAGAAATGGTAAGAGATACGCAAAATCTCTTCTTCTTTCAAAATATACCACTGAAAGCTTAAGATAGGAGGAACGTAAAGAAAAAATCCCATCGAAATACTATGATAAATAAAGATTTGTTATGTAATCTAAACATTTGCAATTTTGGACCCGTTCGGCCCCTCATAGCTCCGAAAGGAAACATGTTTGATTCAAATATCTAATAGTTTAGCACCATATTAAATCTTCATAAGGAATCCATTGAAAAAAACTGCATCAAAATCGGACTAGAAATAAAACCAGAGGCTCCCAGGAGCCTGTATCGCTCACCTGGCTTCCAGATGCCACAATCAAGGTAAAATTGTAAGTTATACAGTTGATCTTCAGTCTCTCAAACTTTCGTAGATCGAACACCCATAATATCTTGAACAGTATATAAAGTGTGATCATATTTTACTACATTTCTTTGTTGGGCTTTTTTGACAAAAAGCGTTCTTGCTAAGGACCACTTTCAACACCAGTTTTGAAGTCCAGACATCATTTTGTAAATGGCGGTCAAAGAACAATTTTCAACATCAGTTTTGAAGTCGCAACATCAATATCTATTTAGAAACCAAATTTCATTGAAATCAGATAATGTTGAATTTTCCCACCTTTTTTGGCAGCCATTTTCAACATGGCAGTCAACGAATAATTTTCAACATCAGTTTTGAAGTAGTGACATCAATATCCACTTGGATACCAAACTTAATTGAAATCAGATAGTGTTGAATTTTCCCGTCTTTTTTTGGCAGCCATTTTGAACATGGCAGTCAACGAATAATTTTTAACATCAGTTTTGAAGTTGCGACATCAATACCTATTTGGAAACCAAATTGCATTGAAATCGGACAATGTTGAATTTTCCCACCTTTTTTTGGCGGCCATTTTAAAAATGGCGGTCAACGAACAATTTTCAACACCGGTTTTGAAGTCGCAACATCAATATATATTTGAAAACCAAATTTCATGGAAATCGGACGATGTTGAATTTTCCCGCCCTTTTTGACGGCCATTTTGAAAATGGCAGTCAACGAACAATTTTCAACACCGGTTTTGAATTCGAAACATCAATATCTATTTGGAAACCAAATTTCATTGAAATCGGACAAGGTTGAATTTTTCCCGCCTTTTTTGTCGGCCATTTTGAAAATGGCGGTCAACAAACTATTTTCAACATCAGTTTTGAAGTCGCCACAGCATGGTAAACATTTCATCATTTACACTTATCCTTCATCTTCTATAGTTTTGGAAATAAAAGATGAAAAATACGAAAATAAAAAAAATTCAGTGAAAAAGGGGCAATAACTCCTACAAGGGTTCATGGATTTTCTTCAAAATTTCAGGGTGGGTAGATCTTGATATGCTGAACATTTTTGCAATTTACAATTGACCTCTATCTGTTACACTTTTTGAAATGAAAAATTAACAAGAGCTGTCGCCGAATGGCAGCCAAATATACCCCCCGCTTATTGAACCCTGAATCGATATGGTAAGTGCAAAATTAAGTTGGTGTGGACACAGTACAATTGTGGACACAATACAAGCATGGACACAATGATATAATCTTCAAGAAAGAAATTTTCACAAGGGTTCCAATGAAAACACTCTGTCTAAATCAGACAAATATAAAATTCCCCCTGTTTCAGCCTATTTGACATTTTACACATCTACATATAGTGTTCTTCCTTTGTCTAAAGTTTCATCAAAATCAGAGGAGTTGTGCGTACGAGGTAACCCATACATAGGGTATCAATGTAAACTCAAAGTCGAATTATCTCCCCTTCCTGGTTTCTGACAATAATTATATTCCTTCATGCACATCTCCATATAGTGTTCTTACTTTGTGTAAAGTTTCATTAAATTCCTTCAAGTGGTTTAAGAGGAGTTGCGCTTACAAGGTAACCCATACATTGGGAATTAACAAAAAGTCAAAGTCGGATTATCTCCCCTTCCTGGGTTCAGACAATAATTATATTCCTTCATGCACATCTCCATATAGTGTCCTTCCTTTGTGTAAAGTTTCATCAAAATCCTTCAAGTGGTTTAAGAGGAGTTGCGCTTACGAGAAGTGTGGACAGACGGACAGACGGACGAATAGACGGACGGACAGACAGACAGACAGGGTGATTCCTATATACCCCCCCAAACTTTGTTTGCGGGGGTATAAAAATGCAAAAATTGTGAAAATTTTACGGAAAAGGGGCTATAACTCCGAGATGGGTTTTCAGATCTTCTTCAAAATTGCACAGTGGGTAAATCTTATAATGCTGATCATTTTAACCCCCATGTCAGATTTTTTATATCTGTAACGGTTGTTGAGTTATTAGCCAAAAAGTGCAATTTACCCCCATGTTCTATTTTTAGCAATGGCAGCCATGTTGTTTGACCAGCCGACTAATCGAACACAATTTTGAGAAGCCATACCCTGGTGATGATTCAAGTCAAGTTTGGTTACATTTGGCCCAGCGGTTTCAGAGGAGAAGATTTTTGAAATTGTTGACGGACAGACAGACGACAGACGACGGACGACAGACGCATAGTGATGGCAAAAGGTCACATGGCCTTTTAGGCCAGGTGAGCTAAAAAATTTTAAAAATTTGTGATTTACCCCTTTTGGCCCCATTTATCTCATGAACGGTACATGCGACTATTGTCGAAGGCTCGATAAAAACTAACAATTTCATCCTATTGGCCTTTTTTTTTCAAAACAGTTGGGGCAACAATAACTAAACCCAATCCAAGCCCTGCTTGTGTGCCAAGGAACATTGAGTTAAAATTTTACAAGGATTGATATCTGGAACGAAGGGTATTGACAAAAGCAAGTGTCTAAAGATGAAGATGACAATACTGTGCCATAATATGACCTCAATTTTTTTTAGATTACACAAATAAAAATGGAATATGTTTATTTTTATTGGGTTTATAATTTATTGACTGCCTACCACCTCATTAAAACCTGTCTATGGAAACAGATGTTTTTGTGGTAGTTACCTACTTAATATTTTTTTAAATACAACAATTTCTTGTTATGAGTTATAACAAATTTAGATAAACTTACGAGTTACTAATTTTTAAAATGATTTGAACGATGGAATCGTGCACTTCTTCTTTCTATCTCTCTAGCCTATTACTTACTAAAGAGATAACAAAAGCTTTTCAAAATTTAACCTTGGTACTGTTAGAGGGTTAGGGAAGTAACAGGTACCATCCTTTTTTTATTAGTTTCGTTACAGGGTTAGAAAATGACAATATTCAATCAGCTACCTAACAGATCTTTCAAAAACATATATGCCTTATTGACTGTGTGACGGGTGCTGTTAACAGAGCAGGACATGCTTACCCTTCCAGAGCACCTGATCATGGAAGTTTACACTGTGAGTGCCTTGCTTTTGAGTGTTGTGTTTTCATTTCTGTGCTTTGTAGCTGTCTAACGTCATTGTTTTCTGTGTCCTTGTTTTGGCCATGTCTTTGGACTTCAATTTTTGTAAATAACAATCTTTTGTTTGTTCCTTTGGTATTTTACTGCCGTTTTTTCATCATGTACTTCACAATATCTATATGCAAAAATCAAAAGATACATATATATTACCTGTTCAGCTAAACCTAGATATCTAGGTGGTTCATAGGTTCTGCATTTAATTTTCTGTACTGGCTCCATGTGTAACAACTGGGACAACAGTAGGGTACCAGTCTATGGAAATATAAAATCAACATGTTTCCATTTACAAAACATGCTTTATATGTATGTACATAGTAAATAAGTGAACTCAAATTTAATAAGTTGTATTTCTGTATGATGTATATTTTATGCCAATTAGCCTTTATATTAATTCCATTAGTGACATGAACACTTCCATTTATTTTTTTATATGTTAGAGGAATGTTTTCGCATATTTGTTTGTTTTTTTTTTGTGAGGAAGATAAAGAGTTACTATGTTAGCTAGTGTCCAGTATATATAAAACTTTGTAATGACTACATTTTTGTAATTGTTTTGATGTTGCTTTTAATAGAGTTTTTGCCTCATTTATACTATGATTTTTTTATTAGACCTGCACTGAAGAGACATAAGTTGTTGAAATGTGCATATATTATGCAGAAACTAAATTCACAATAACTTTGGTTTTTTGTAAGTCATTTTCTCCTGCCATTTTTTCTGTTGAACTAGATATATTATGTGCTCGGCTGCTTTTATTTTGCTTGTGATGTTGGAGTTTTGTTTCACTTCATTGTCACCATGTTACTTGTTAACATTGACCCTAGACAACAAGAACTTGAAAGTAAAGATGATGTGTTTTGTGAAACACTTATGCCATTGAGTATCAGATAAGAAGGAACTTTAAGCATGAACAGTAATGTATGTCCTCTGAATTTATAAATTCTGGTATAAAATGAAAAATCTCAAAAAGTGATGATTGTGTTTGGAGGCAAACACAGAGGCTCCAAACACAAAGGTCACTAAAACAACCTTCCCGAAATCAGAATCAAGGCATATTAAAAAACAAGGTTGGGCGGAAAAAAACCACCCCCAGTAATTATCGGTGATATTTACCGGTAAATACTGCCCTGGACAATACTCCTCAAGTGGACAATACTGGATGATTGAAGTTTAAATGGTCAATTGTTGGACAATACAAAGTTTAAGTGGTTAATACAAATTCTAAGTGGTCAATAGTATACATTGTATCTGACTTCATTTTCTTTTAATTTTTCTGTTTTTTTTTTACCAGTAAATACTGCCCTGGACAATAGGTACTCCTCAAGTGGACAATACTGGACAATTGAAATTTTAAATGGCCAATTGCTAGACGAACCTTGTTGGACAATACAAAGTTGAAGTGGTCAATAATTTATACACTGTACCTGACTTTATTTTCTTTTAATTATTGTTGTCCCCGGACGGAGGGACATAGTAATGGTCTGCGTCCGTGCATCTGTTCGTCTGTGTGTCTGTGGGTCACATTCTTTGTAGGCGCAACTACTCAGAAACCGCTGGTCAGAATTCATTCAATTTACAGATTGTAAGTCCCCATTAGTACTAGATCATATCACATCACCATTTTGATTCATCAAATTTTGTGGGAGTTATGGGACTTTGATTATTTCCACATTGTTATACAATGGCAAATCTTGTGGATGCAACTCCTCAGAAACTGCTAGTCCAAATTCATTCTAATTTTACAGGATTGTTAGTCACCATATCTACTAGATCATATCGCACTGCCATTTTGATTTGTCAAATATTGTAGGGGTTAAAAAATTTAACAATGTTATACAATGACAGATCTTGTGGACCCAACTCCTCAAAAACCACCACTCAGATTTTCTTCAAATTTTCCAGGATTATTAGTCTCCATATGTACTAGATCATGGCAATTTATTGTCCCCCACCGCAAGGTGACAAAGGGACATAGTAATGGTCTGCTTCCGTGTGTCACGTTTTTTTTCCTCTTACACCAACGGACAGATTTTGCTGAAATTTTGTTTGAACATTTGCCACTATAAGTACTTGATCATATTGTGCCGCCATTTTGATTCAACAAGTTTTACTGGAGTTATGGGACTTTATTGACTTAATGCATACTAAACTTTGTGGACACATCTCCTCAAAATCCAATTAAGGGATTTTGCTGAAATTTTGCTTGGCTGCTTGCCATCTAATGCAGTTGATCATATCCTGCTGCCATTTTGATTCGCAAAATTTTACATGAGTTATGGAACTTTATTGACTTTACTGCAGCGGCGAGGGACACATAGCTACGCATAGCAATCTTGTTGTTTTTATTTTTTTTAATCTTTTACAATCTATAATTGCCACACACCAACCCTTAACTAATTAAACGTATCATATAATGGTGACATTCCAAATTGCCAAATTCCAAATTCCCGATTCCCAAAATGCCGCACCCATATCGCCGACACCCAAATTGCCGATTTTTCATATTTCGGTTTTCGAATTTTATTCCCAATTTGCCGACTTTCGTATTGAGGCTTAATTATTATGTCACCAGCAACAAGATTAAAAAAAAGATGATTTGAAAAAGGGAGTTTGAAGAACGAAATGATAATTGTTTTGAAATGATTGTTGTTTTTTAATCATTAGTTTTAATTTGTCGGCATTTCATCAAATCTATTGATCATAAACAACTACATTGATTACAAGCGGCTAGCCCATGTTTTGATAAGATTTTGCAAGAACAAATAGTTAGCCAAGCAGCAAGCTTTGATAAGATTTTGCAAAAACAAATAGTTTGCCACGCTGAATTAACTTGGTAGGGTTTGAGTGAATGTTTTTCAAACAACGAATTATGCTAAATGAGATGTTTTGTTTAAACAAAATTGTAATTAAACAACATTAACCACACTTAGTGAAGTACTTCAAAGAAACAATATAGTGGTAATTAATTATCATTAATAAAATAATTAGCTTGCATCAAACATTTCAATGGACTTCAGCTACTAAAATTCATCAAGACAACGACATGGTACTTCTGGCCACCGACAGAAATCTTCAGTTTTTATCCTCATCAAACACAATTATTATGGACGGTACCTTCAAGATATCTACTAGACAGTTTGTTCAACCGTTGACACTACACATCATCCACATGCGTTTCTTCATACCAGTAGTCTATGCCCTCTTTAAAGACAAGTCAGTTGAGACCTACTACCAAATGTTTGCTGACATACGCAGGAAGATGGCTGAACTCAACCTTATACTGAACCAAGTAAGCCTGATGTTAAACTTCGAGAGTGGCATATAACCCTACCTCAGACAACATTTTCCAACTGCAACGATAAAAGGATGCAACTTCCACAAACTCGACAATAAACAAAACACTGGATGTGGCAATACAGGTTTGGCAAAGACAAGTCAGTTGAGACCTACTACCAAATGTTTGCTGACATACGCAGGAAGATGGCTGAACTCAACCTTATACTGAACCCAGTAAGCCTGATGTTAAACTTCGAGAGTGGCATATAACCCTACCTCAGACAACATTTTCCAACTGCAACGATAAAAGGATGCAACTTCCACAAACTCGACAATAAACAAAACATTGGATGCGGCAATACGGGTTTGGCAAACTGAAACTGTCGACAACTGGGGTTCGGCTATATGGACTCGGCAATTTGGTGATCGGCAAATTGGGATTCGGCAATCTGGCATGAATTCCATATAATACAGGTAAATCTAACAACTTTGTGACTCATTAGGTAAACCAATTAATAAAATTAATTTGAAACATGAAACATAATTACTGTATCAACAAATATTAAAATGCACAAATTCAATTGTCCAGTATTGTAAAGTATTGTCCAGTATTTACCAGTATTGTCCACTGCCCCAGACAATACGAGTACTGTCCACCTTTTTGCCAACCTTGTTAAGAAATAAATTTATAACTACATTTTTAAACAATTTTTAATGAACTCATTGTGTTTCTGTCTATCAGTGCTATCGATACTTTGATTGCATCAGGAATATTTCTATGAACACTTAATCATTACTGGGTTCTGTTCTGTCTATCAGTGCTATCGATACTTTGATTGCATCAGGAAATTTTTAATGAACACTTAATCATTACTGGGTTCTGTCAGAAACCAATATTTTTTTTAAGTAGCACATTTAGGGCAGGTAGACCAAAGTTCGGACAGGTACCTTGGTTCGGACAAAATTCGTTGATTTCTTGTCAATCGTGTGCTCATCCAATCAAACAAGCCCTATTGTTATTGTGTTCCAAATGAAAATTTGAAATCTTGTCTTTTGATTGGTCAAAAAAGTTTATTCGGAAGTTTCTTGGTTTATCACGCTATTTTGGCTTTCTCAAGGGACGTCCCACAGCATTCCAAAGCGGTGAGTCATCATGATATTTATAGTGACCAACCTACTATCAGTGGCCGAAAATTGTGTAAAACTCATTGAACCTAGTCTTTTTACACTTCGGCATATGAATTTTGTGATGTTTCATACAAAAAACTGAAATTATTTGTGTTTTCCTGAATTTTATTTTTGTTTTTCGCGCCGAAAGTAAAATATTCAATTTGACCATGGTTCGGACACTTGTGGACCATGGTTCGGACACTGATGAATTTTGTCCGAAGCAAGGGCTAATTGGTTATAGGTTTAATTTTTATGATATAGTTAAGGCGAAGTGTACGTAATTCAACGCCTCTAGCGGATTGCGGGAGTAATGACGTGCCTCGTTAGTAACGTCATGATTAAAAAATGGACGGCGTCGAAATTTATCGCGATCAAAGTTATCGTGATGGGTCTGTTGANGGTTCGGACACTTGTGGACCATGGTTCGGACACTGATGAATTTTGTCCGAAGCAAGGGCCAATTGGTTATAGGTTTAATTTTTATGATATGGTTAAATTTGAAAGTTATTTTGTTTTGCACCGGCGGTTTCAGACTCCGGAAAGGCGGTTCTAATGGAGTTCAAAGAAAAGTACAGGTGCCTGTCTATTTTCTCTCTTTTTTTTGCCAAAATTCTGCTCGAAGTTAAAATTCATGCAAGAGGGAAATGTTAGTCTTCCACAGCTTTTCTGTGGTCTTCCACAGCTTTTCTGTGGACTCGCCAATGGACGGTGTCAAGGGTGCTTTTTATATTCAAATATAAGTGCCTTATGTATCATTCAGCATTTTTCTGTTTCAAAGAATGCAAAAACTTTTTTTTATCAAAAGGCATTTGAACGTTTCTACAAAAAACACAACCAAACAACATATTTATAAGAGAATGTCCTCCAATTTGTCAATGGGAAGCTATAATCATGCATTTTATGGTAAAACATGTAATAAGTGAGATTTTGAAAAGGGAGATAATAAAATATTTCATAACTGGCAACCTTCAATAAAGGGCATTAAGACTGTATTACAATACTTGTAGCATCAGTGAGACAAAACCATGGTACTCTTTCAGTTCGATTTGTAAACTGATANCAAAAACAAGAGAAATAAAAGAAAAAAATGAATGTATTAATAAATATCGAAATTACAGTAAATTTAGTACCAAAGTTACTGTAATTTTAATGCCGAAGTTATTGTAAATTCAGTTCGGGAATTACAGTAAATACTGTCAATTCATGTCGGATATTACTGTTTAAATCTAGTACTTAAACTGTCCGTTAATTTTTTTACCATATATAGTTTTTGTAAGTAAGTTTCTGTAAATTCGGCATGTTCTACCGATGGTACGTTGAATTTAATACCAAAAGTCAAAATTACTGTAAGTTTAGTATCGACATTATTGTACATTTCGTTCAGAAGTTACAGTCCCACTGATGTTGCTGTAATGTTAGTACTGTATAAAACTATAGTATGTTTTGTGGGAGGCAATTTCACCCTGATTTCCCCTCATTTAAATGAGCAAATCCCGAAATCCCGGACATTTTGCCCCGGAAGATCGTATTTAAAAAAACAAATTTGTGCCAGTCCCATTAATAAAATTACCTTAAAATCACGATTTCACGGGTCT